>VCRD01002659.1:0-41762 GCA_006783055.1 Trinorchestia longiramus
TTTAAAGGCTTCTCCTATCAGCCACCGAGCTTTCCTAAATCATTGTTTCCGAGCAAGGGCACGGATTGTTCCCTCGTGCCGACAAAGCTCCGTCATTAGTTAGGCTCCTACGAATCTCCGTGAAAATGTGCGCAAGCGGTGCAGGTATGGCGGGACATTTCTGTTGGTGAGCACCAGCTACATAATCTTGCTGATTACGCTCGTCCGCGCACTGGAGATGGAGTACAAGAATATATTTGCGGTGAATACATACGAGGGAATCCCTGCCATCGCAACTTACCTTAACAATAAAACTCAGAGACGTACATAAATACAACTTATTTGACAATTAAACGCAGCTTCAATTCGCAATTCAGAGCTAAATAATAAAAAAAGATTATGTTAGAAAGAATATACACTGCACTTGCATGAGTACTGGTACAGCTCTGAGAAGGAATGAAGAAAACCATGCCATAATTTAATCTCATTCAGCCGTTGTAAGCTCATTTAAGGAAACGCCAGTGACGACACAAATGACGATCTCCAAGCATGATGAACGCCGCGAACCCTGCACGCAATTTCGAGGAACTAATAATATCTGGATTTAGAGCGGGATTTATCTGGAAGATTGCGCCTGATGAATGACCGCCACCATTTGTACGAGAACAATAGTAATCATTATTTGAGACGAGGGAGTCTCTTAGAGGGCCGTGGTGCCAGGTAATGCCAGCTAATTATGATAAGCTGAGGAACTCCTCAGTCATGGTACGGGCTGGAAAGGTGGCACCTGCAACGGTCCAGTCGCTACAGCGCCGTGCGGGCCGAGCTACGTACGCCATGCTCATGCTGAAACTTCATGCTCATGGCTGAAATGTCATACTTCCAGTTGAAACTGCACACTTCCAGCTGAAACATCATAGTCATTGAAATATAGTGTTCCTAGCTAAAAGAGTTAAGTGGACAAGCCTCGGCTGAATTTTGGTGACTGAAATTGCACGATTCTCTCTAAAGGCTTGAAAATATCTGCAGAGCAACACTCAGACGCATCACTGCTGTAGAATTCAAATGAATCACGATGATAAAACTGGAATAAACTTCGTTGGAACTGAGTTCAGTTTTTGCAATTTACTAGACAGAATCCCGACAAAAACTAATGAGTCAGACTTCGGAGAGCTGATTATTCTAAAATTATTCGAGTTTGAGCGTAAGTTATGATTAGTTATTAAGATCGGAAAAATCCCAGAAACAGGCTGCATGCCAAGTAATTAAATAATCTGGATGAATAAATTAATGTCTGGTCATGGTGATCATGAGTATGAGATTAGTCTGAGTTTCAAATAAAAAATCTGTTGTTATAATTTTACAATAGATACTCAATCTCAGATTTATTACTTAACTCAATTGCCTTATTAATTTTCTATTTACATATACGTAACTTCGGAAGCAATAAAATTTGGAGAATAATTATATGGCAACAAGGAGACGACCACATTATTACAATGACTCATTTTATTGGGCAGCCATTTCAGTTAAAACATTCTGTATTTTGAGCAAAATCGTTGAAGATGGGAAGCGACACAAATTTACTTCTGTCTCAGCAGAGAACACAATGAATCCTCTTTAATTATTGACAGCTCAATTTCCAGGCTAAAGGAGCTCCAGTTACCAGTGGAACCATCTCGCTTTGCGCAGATCAAATCTCAGAAGCCTATATTTTCAATTTTGCAATTGTAAGTTGAATAGATTTATGCATTCACGAAATATGTATTAACTCGTAATTTAATCTTTTCTGAAAGTGGAGGTTTGAGAAAGTGATAGAGAAGTGGCTAATGTTGTATCCTGATCTTATTTTAGACACAGCAAGTGCTGGAAGATCGGAGGTGCGCCCCTAATCAATGTTTGCTCTGTAACAGGAAATGCAGCAATGATGAATTGAAGGCTTGGCTCAGATTGCAACGTTATGAGTTATACATGGGATTGCTGGATCCATTTCCTCACCGGCGTTCTGTTTAATTTGCAAATAAACTCCAATTACGTGCATGCAACAAAGTAGTAACTTGTTTTTCTAACAAATGAAAGTTAGCAGTAAAGTCATTGAAACCAATGAAACTTGGGTTTTGTAATGAATGAAACTTTTTCCACATGAGTACCAAAATGGTTTTTAAATAACTTCTATAAGGTTTTAATTTCTTTAGGTATGATCCCATTCACTTTCAATTAAAACAACAATTGTATCAGCCATTATAGCTGCAGATTACAGAGACTCAATAATTTTGTATATACAACATAGATTTCAAAACAAAACGAATATCAGACTCCAAAGAAATTCCAACTTCACGCTTCGGTGTCATGGTTTTCAAAAGAGCTTCTAGTCCTTTATTGCATTACCAAAGGCACCTGCACAATTCTAGAGAGCAATTTTTTCCTGCGTTTCTGCATTTGGCAACGGACCAATTAGCGAGCTGGGCTTGGACGGTGTTGGTCCTGCTGTTACGTAATGGTCCTTGTTTTTGCTGGATAGTCTTTGCTGTTTTTCCTAGATGGTCTTTGTTGTTTTTGCTGTACGGTCTTTGTTGTTTTTTGCTGGACAGTCTTTGTTGCTTTTGCTGGATAGTCATTGTTGCTTTGCTGAACGGTGTTTGTTGTAGTTGTTGTTGTTGTTGTTACTGAATGGTCGTTATTGTTTCTCGATGTTGTTTGTTGTTGTTACTTGATAGTGTTGTTGATGATGGACTGTATTTGTTGTTGTTACCTGATAGTCATTGTTGTTGTTGTTGGACGCTGTTTGTTGTTGATTTTTGGACGGACTGTTGTTTTCTATGGATGTTCCTAGTTTTGAAGTTGAGAGGCGTTTATTCGGTTACTTCTGTTGCTTGTCCCTGACCTGTCATAGTAGGACTATTTCTAGCGCAGTTGCAAGACTCTTTAGGTAAGCACAACTGAACTGACTAGTTCATGACCTGTTTTCCAAACTATCTCTAATTTGTTGATGCTGAGTAGCTGTTCTTACTATGACTGAACTGCTGTAACGGTTCCTTTATACCCAACAGTTTTCTCAAAGGTGGGATTTTGTTCCTATCAACTTGTTGCCCTGTCAGCCTCTCTCTAGTTTATGTATATGAAAAGACCTTGCAACAGAAAGTCAATTGTTTCATCATTGCATATCTACTGCAGGTTCAAATGAGCTGCTAACGTTTTTGATGAGCTATTTTCGTTAGGGATCGTGTTTTTTCTCGATATCCTCGTGTGACCGTAAAATTATGCTACTAGTGTTCAAGATTATCATTAAAACAGGGGTTGTTGTGGTTGAGGTGGTTAAACTAGGAATATAATAATAATAATATTAAAACAGGGCTGAGATTTTCACTATACTTTTATTGACATGACAACAAAACTGAAAGCTTTTTGTTTAAACATACTAGCCAGAGAAGTTACTGGATATTTTTTCATATGCCCTACTATGTAACATGACGAACAATTATGGCCGAAAGAAATGTTTGAGTGTAAGATTTTTGTATATCATAGTATAATTAGGTTTCAGTAAATAATTTGCTGCATCCATCACACCCACCAGCGTTTCTACATTTGTGTGGGGACATTTTTATTCATTATTTTAGTTTTCTTGTTTACATTTAAGTCGTCGCAGTTGTCAACAAACTAGTGCTTCACTGTAATAAATAAGCTGTGAGCTACTTCCTGTTAACTCATCATTTCGTAATAATTAAGGAAATATTAACATTCCGTCTACGCAAGCTACTATGCATACCACGCTGTTGTAACTGAAACGAACTTTTTGATTCGTAAAAACTAAAGAAAAAAGTTCATGGGGTCACGAAGAGGGCCTTGAAAGTTGAAGACTTCCATAGAGTCTGGTGAGAGGTACTCCGTTTACCAATGTGTCGCTCGTATAAGCTCTTTTAATGATATGATTCCAGTCATTGTTGAACGGACGACCAGCTGTATCAACTTCATTATTGGGTCATCTTTATTAGATAGATCCCCAGCCCAAGATTGTAGCACTTTATCTCGTGTCAATAACGAAGACCGTAAAAGTAGCCGTGGTTCTCTCCCTGCCCTCCACTGGCTTTATCTCTCACTAAGTAGACAATGTATGGACCAATACTCACCACTATTCTGTAGGTAGACAACAGGTAGACAAGTACCTACCTCACACTTGGGGAACTCTTGTACCAACGCGTCTTTCTTCCACCCCAGCAAGGGCGGGATGGACACCAGCCCTGAGAACACCCACACAAAAATAATCATGATCAGGGACCGTTCTGGTGTCCGTTTCTTGAGGTACGCTACAGCGTGTGTTATGCTCCAGTACCGGTCTAATGAAATGAGACAAATGTTATTGATGCTTGCAGTTGACAGAAGCACGTCGATGGCACTGTGCAGTTCGCACCACAGGTTCCCGAATATCCAGTAACCCATGAGAAGGTTGGCCAAACTAAAAGGCATAATTACCAAGCCAAGCAACAGGTCTGCCACCGCCAACGAAGCTATGAACCAGTTAGTTATATTCTTCAATGATTTTTCTGTGGCGATGGCAATTATTACTAACATATTGCCAACTACTACAACCACCATGACACTCGTGATTATCACCGCCAGGAGGATGATCTGCATCCACGTGTAGCCTGAAGGGTAAGTGTCGTACTCAACAATGATGCTCGTCTCATTGCTAGTAGTGTTTGTAAAGAATTCTGTGTCATTGGTTGGGAAGGAAACTCCAAAATCTAGAAAGGTTATAACCTCAGGAGGTGGTCTCGTGGTTGGCAGCGTGAAGGGCTCAACAAAGTCCTCCAGAAAAGGACCACCATCTGGACCGAGGAATGGCCCTCTCTCCATTCTGGGAGGTTTGCTTCCCATCATGGCGCTATTGCGGCCCGTGTACACAGCAGTCTTGTAATCCACATCTCTGCCTTGGTTAACTTAGTAACTGTACCCCCGGGGATCTTAGATGTTGAAAGGCAGACTATTGGCCAACTAGTGTCCCACGTACGGCCATGGCAGGTGTCAAAGTCAGCTATCAAAGGTCTGTTGAGTGCTGATGACCACATCATCATCTTGCACATGTGCCACACATTGTCAACCTCATAACCCAGGAAGATGTTGCTGGGAGTATTGTGTTACTATCGAGGCCAATGCTAAAGTTATTTGCCTTCATTTATTTTGCTGGTTCCTACACTACATTGCACTAGTCTGCACACTATACTTCACATCTTGCCTGAACTTGAGTCAACATGCGGTACACAATGACAAGGGAGACCTCACTTTTCACTCCGTTCCGGGGACACTTTCTCTCTCTAAACATGCTTCGCTGCAGCGCTTCTCTGAAGCGACTTGGTATCACAGATAGAGAGTCTTCTGTCCGTAAATTCGAGTAGACGTTAGAAAATAGTTTGACCAAAGAAGTTTTTATAATTTCAAGGTTTGGCAGAGAACAATTTATTTGTAAAACGGTGACTTCGAATAACTTTTCACCCCACTGGACACAAACGTCTTCCTGGCGTAGGACAATTTCCACATGCCCTTCCGGCCATTCAAAGAGAAACAAAGTGAAGGAATTTTAGAGCGGCACCGCCTGTCTGGCACCACGCATAGCACCAACGGGAGAGAGTGCCTGGACAGCGAGACAGAGCACCACACACCCTGCCTCTACAAGCACGATACTATGACTGGTTCTCGCTGGCACTCACCGAATGCCTGGCACCAACAGCAACAGTTCTCGCCCCTTCCCTCTCTGTCCTGTCCCTCTCTGTCCTGTCCCTCTCTGTCCTGTTCATCTCTGTCCTATCCCTCTCTGTCCTGTCCCTCTCTGTCCTGTCCCTCTCTGTCCTATCCCTCTCTGTCCTGTCCCTCTCTGTCCTGTCCCTCTCTGTCCTGTCCCTCTCTGTCCTGTCCCTCTCTACTTCGTCCCTCAACCCAAAACTACGGTTTTCTGAGAGCATCAGCGTAAGAAATAAGTTAGGATGAATATGTGTTTGTAAATAATCTAATTTCTCCCCCGATTACTTCTGTCTACTTTATTTTCATTCGTGTAAAGAACTCCTAAAAGCCTCAGTGATGTAGCAGATAGTCTTAAGTCATTCTCAAATGCACGTTCACTCGAAAACGCAGTTTTAGTTTTATTTCAACAGTAAATTATCATTATCCTGTGAAGTTGATGGTAATAAGTAAAATTTATTGTACATGTTCTCCACACTAACAGAATGCGTCAAAGACACACGGCTGCTCAGCACAGTGCAGGTTGTGTGCTTGAGCACTTGAACGCAATTGAAAAATACTACGTCACTATGAACTACGTACGCGTCACAGACTGCTTGTATTGCAGTGTCTTTTCACACAAAATAAAGCTTACACATTTCTGATGACAAAATTCAACTGTGAAAACATTAGCACAGGTGAAAACTGCCATTGTAGTCAATAGTATTTTCTTCAGCCAAATTAGATGTTTACAATACGTGCTCCAGCTTATGATGCACTTGATATTTTTAAAATTCCAGAATTATGTTGCCATGAGTATAGTGCGTGAACTTCACATCGTTCGTACACCATTGTATGAATAAATATGAAAAGAATTTGAATCTTCAGAACTGGGGAATGATTTTTATTGTTATTAGCAAGTTTTTAAGAAAAAATACAGGAATATTTTCCACGACACTGGCACGATGACCAAGAAAATCCTGCAACCAAGAAAAATATGAAATCAATATCTGCATTTTAAGTTTACTTTTTTGATGATTTTATGCAGAGGAACCGAAATATTCTTAATATAGAAATAGTGACAGAAACACAAAAATCCTCGCAGCCTTACAGATAAAACGTATTTTAGGACCAGCAAATTATTACCCACAGAACATAGATCACATCCACTGAAAAAATGTAAAGCCCTGATTGTTCAGGTTCAGATAGCAATGAAATAATCACAATTTTTTACCCTGATTTCGTGGTTAAATAAATGAGAATAAACTCATCATTTTATAGAAGTAAATGCTCGTCATATATAAATTTAGAATTTATTGTAGAATAATCGTTTATTTCTAGTCAAATGTTTGGTAACAAACTTTTTCGCCACTCCAAAATTAATTTCTGAATCACTGTAGGTTATCTAGAATACTTTTAAAATAAATTACCCATAAAATTGTTTAGAAGTAATACATTTCTCAAATTATAAACAAAACACCAAAGTATCCAAATCAAAGAATGTTATGAAAGATGATGCAAACTTAAATTTTGGCAAGGAACTTCGTTCCTCAACTCAGTGCTCCATGAATGAAGAATGCTAAGTGCCAGCACGCACAAATTGTATCAAGAAACTTGGAGCTCTCATAGGTCAAAGGCAAGAAAGTTGGGAGGCTAACACTGAACCGCTGTCTCTAACTCTCACTAACTTGCGCAACTTATGAGGGTTCCTTTCCCCCACACCAACACTTTAAAATAAGCATCAGTTTTCTGCTATGACAAGTGACAAGAAGTTTAAAAGCATATTTTTACTCCTTGATTTCGCAGAGTATCAAAATATTGCATTAACTGTGACGCCTGCTCTAATTAAATTACACATTTCCTTTATGTAAAATTTTACATAAACTTCCTAGTCCATAAATTTGAAAAATTCTAGTTCTATTCAACAACTCTAAAGGGATTCGTATCAAAACAATTCAAATTCTATCATTAAATCAGAGTCCGATGTTGGTAAAACTCTACGGATTAGCATACAAATATTTCATTTATTAGACACCTGGGAATCCATGAATCATGAGTTACTCCACGGATAACTTACACAATATTTCAGTTTGTTATATTTTTATGTTTGTATGTAGTAAAGCTTCAGTATGTTTGAAGCTTTACTTGTATCTACAGCAATAATGCTGTCTTCATTGTAAAAATTATGCATCAGTAGATTGTGTATCAAAATGTTGTATTGTCATTTCTTCGAATGTCTCAAATTTCTTAGCAGTTTAATGGTTTTCCGTGACATATAGCTGTCCCATCAATTATTCATGTATTGTTTTGTACTTGAGAAATAGCGAGTAGAAGTAAAAATTGTAAAATCTCATTCAATCAATCAAGAATTAAACAAAATTGGTCTACAAATGAGCCTGTAATTTGTCTACAAAGGAGCCTGTAACAAGCCACAGTACGAAAGTTTGCAAGTTTAAAATGCTGATAATTCTGTGCATCCCTTGGCAGGTCTGGAGAATTAAAAGGATCAGGGTGTTTTAGAGGAGTGCTTGATCACAGGTAGCAATAATATAGGACCATATCTGTACCTCATTTATGTTGTATATTGGTCTCATTCCCACACGATGTGCGCTAGAATTACTTGAATTGAAAAAAGTGATATGAACTTTACTTGACACCATAAAGGTTCTTTACTATTATCTACAGTCACAATGAAGTTCCTGTCATATCGAAACTAGTATCATTGTAGCCAACGGTGTTAGTTAGTTGCCATTATTACTTCACTTACCGGTGTCACTAGTTATGCTAGTACGTGGTACTAGAGTTAGTACTAGCATGTTAGCATACTAGTTATGCAATTATTACAAAAGATAATACCAGCATGCTAGTATATTATTTATGCTAGTGTTACTAAAGTTACTAATGTGGTTTGCAGAAGGACACTTTATGGGTAGAATAAGAGTGGTAATTATTATCACTTTCTTTGTTACTGAAAGCCACCAGTGGACCGAGAGTGCTGAAAATGAGCCCAGCTGAGTTCAAACCTGGTTTTGTGTTTGTGTTGGGACCTACGAAGCAAACGCTCGTTTAAGTCTCCAAACAAACATCTGATGTTTTGAGGTCTCTATAAGCTATGATGAATAAAAAACCAACTACCGTGTAGGTTGGAAGAAAAAAGTATTACGGAGACGGAAGTAAAAGTGCTTTCCTTAGCTCTTTGAAGTTTGTTGCCACGATGAAGCTTTGTACGCAGAGGAAACACGTCGAAAGTGTTCAGATAAGTGAGGGTACGAGTGGTCTAAGGAATTAAATTAGACAGTGCTCTTGGTAACTGCTAGGGAGCAAAATAAAAATAAAGCAGAGGCTACCCTCTGAAGGTCCATCAATGTTTTTTAAATATTTTCCCTGGAGATGGACGACCATGAAAAAAAGATGACCAGTTAAAACTCTCTCCTTTATCGCAGCTTGTAGCTTTCAGATTTATGTCTCACTTTCGCAGAAGTCTTTGCAAAAATCATGGTATGACTAAAAGCATTTTATTGAAACTGAAACGAACACAAAATAACATAAGATTTTAATTCACTACATGCATTTTTTTCATACTTCAACCGTCGTGTAATGACCAATTGAGCTTGAAAAATGGGTAATTCCCCATAAATTGTTTTCATTCTAATTGTTATTTTCTTTATGTTGTTTCTGAAATTCATCTTTATTTCCAGAACGTTGTAAAATGTATCGAAATTTCACGTGTTATGTTGTTTCTATCTCGTCAACATGTTTTTTTTAATGAATCGGAACTGAGACTTTGTTAATTTTTTTTTAATTGTCAGACAATATCATAGAACTGAAAAATTGCGAAGTGAAAAACAAACGAACGCTTCTTGTAGGTTTTATGCACCAAACAAACTCCTCATTTAGGATTCACATACCAAACGCACGCCTCTTGTACGATTAATGTTCCAAACGAACGCCTCTTGAAAGATTCCTCAAGTTTTGCAATTGCAGAAGTTTTCACTCGCCCTTGCAGTTTCTAAGCGCATCTTGAAACCGAAATGAAGGATGGTCTTTACTGGAGACGCCTCTCTGTTTAATTCCTGCAACTCTTTTTCGTTGTCTGAATTCATTTGCATCATTAATTGATTGTTTGGGTTTTATCACGTAAAAACAGATTTGCAGAATAACATAAGCCTTGGTTAGCAGTTTCGTGTTTTTTTCAGATTGGCCTTTCTAATTTTCCAAACTCATTTTCCAGGCCATATAGTACCCGGTATACCACAATACAATGGTCATGGTGCGTGAAGAAACGAACTCAAAGCTTTGTATCTCACAGACGGCTCACATTTAAATAAATTCAAGGAGCAGCTCGGCCAGTCGAGCGCAACTGCCACCTACGCACAATATTCTACAGATTACCCCTCGTAAAGCCTCATGTAATGACGTGTGCACAGCAGGAATCCACGTTTATTATTATTGACAAAAATTTCATTAATGTCATATTGTTACAATTTTTCGGATAGAATTTGTGAGCAGTACGACTGTTTAGTAAGTCTTATTGCTCACAGCCCTAAATTAGGATTTGAATGAAATCTGAAATAATATATGAAATGTAAATTAGGTTCCTCTTACATGAATTAAAAGCAGTTAATTATCATATGTATCGGATAAAATGAAACTAATATACCAGAAACCAACATATCTGTAAAAAAAATTTTCCGCTTACGAAAGCGTTTGGAGTGTTACATGTCTACACAGTTTTTGCACACTTCAACCAGTAGTCGACTAACAGACTCTTCTTCAAACTCACTATAGTTCTCTCCGCATCTGGTCTGAAGCCAGCTTTGTTGTCACAAGCATAGGAGATCATCAATTTTCTCATAACCAGATTAACTGCAACCTCGAACGCACAAACGTTTATTGAGAGGCCCAGCGAGCTTTGACTTTCGTAATAGTTAAATCTACTTAGTTAAGATCCTCAAAGTGCAACTTTATTAAGCCCACCCGACTACCGCACAGCAGACCGCATCTGCGCTTCTTTTGATGTGCAGCAGCGTAGGCCTCCCGCACTAAGGTTGCCAGATGCCTTTCACACCAGGGCTGCCAATTGCTGATTCATGCCTTATGCCACAGAAGTTAAATTACAATTGTAACCAAGTGGTGAGCGATCGGTGCTTGTATTGCCAGGTATCTGGGTTCAAGGGTTTGAATTCTCACGGAGCCCTTGAAGTCCAAGCGTGGCTGATGTGAAAGTACACGCTTGCTATGTGGAAGGCCTGAGTTCGTTCCTCGTAGCTGTCACGGTCTGTTTCTGCCTGACCATTAACAGCCAGAAGACGATGTTCAGCAGCTGCTACACTAAACGCTTGGTCCAAGCCACACCTCAACCATGCTCATCGACACGCCCCTACGAGCTTCTACTTCAAACTGTCTAGCAGAGAACGGGGATTTCGCTTGAAACATCACTACTTCTCTGAAGACCTTATCGATAAGCAACGTCACTACTCATAAGATGTTAGCGTTAAGAATTTAAATCCTAATGCATATGTACTGTCTACGCTATTGTAAATAAGTTCATTTATTTATTTTTATTTATTTTTAATGAAAGGGCCAGGTAGGTTGACTGACTGACTTAAGGCTAGCTATTTCGTTGCACATCAACATCATCGTAACGTATTCTTACGAGCCTCTGCCAATCGGAAGGTGGAAGGGAACAGTCTTTGCTTAGTTCATCTATGGGATATGCTAATGTTATAAGTCAATTGTGCATAGAAAAAAATACTTTAACAGCATAGAAATTATAGGATTATACATATATTATTCAAATGAAAATTCTTAGAACCCCAAATAACTTCATATGACACTGGCTTAACTTGTTTAACATGGAGACCAACAAATCCGTATAAGTTACAAAACAAACAACAAACAATCTTTATTGCGAATCAAGTACACAGTACATAGACATTAGTACATTGGTTTTTCAAATTCTTAAGGTTAACATTCTTAGAGTAAGGGTGACGGTGAGCTCCATGCGACGATCCAGGGATGTGTCCATGGGCTTACCGATAAGTGCAAGCTCACGGCGTGAAACGAGAAACAGCTCGTATTCATTGCCGGGTTTCGAACCCGCAGTCTTTCTGCACAAGCAGAGACCCGATACAGAACACGGGCCGCAGACCACTCGACTACGGTGGCTGCTTTAAACAAGTTGTTTAAACGCACTTTTGCTGGTAAGGACTGGGTTAAAAATAGTTTAAGCGCATCCTATTTCATGAATTTCCAGTAAAAATACTGTAAGTAAAGACTAGAAACATATCATGCGTGTTACCGTCAGAGTTAGTAAAACGTTTGGCATTATGACATGCGATAATCCTAGGGAGGTTATTTTGGGACAGTCTTAGGGTAATATTTCTGTTCTACAGAAATTTGCAGGGTGTCTTCTTGTAAACAAATAAGTCTTTGTGAATTTTAATTTTATTTATTCGTATTTGGATGGTATCGAATCCAATATACTAGCTGCTGGTGCTTGAAGAGTTACCCATAGTTGCATAAGTTAATGACTTCCTGAAAATTCAACTATTACGTACTAATATTTCTAAAACAAATCATAATATCTTGAAGAAGTAGGTTGTTACTTGCTCTTTGAAACTATCGAGTCTGTTAGCAGCTTTTCAAGACACGCTGTAATTTAATAAAGGAATAATAAAATATTGAAGTGTAGATTTGATGCACTGTTAGATGAATAAATAAGCCAATAAGTCAGAATTCTTTCATCTCATCAATCGTTGTATTTGTTTCTATTTAAACTAAACTCCAACATAAAGATTGAGAATATTAGTCTTGAAGTATGCAGTAAAACTGGCTTTGTAATTGACTAAAACCAAGGTTTCTTGAGAATGTTTACATACTAATTAGCCTATTTAAATGAAACTATAGCAAAATAAACCAAGATCATTAAATATGGGTCAGTGTTCATCAGTAGTTGTTATGTTCAGAGTAGAATGGGAATTTGATGTAATTTATTTTTCAAATGTTAAAATTTATTTGTTTAAAGGTATTTTACTTGCATTTGAGAAATAATGGGAATAAATGTAAATATGCTGTCAAAATTGGAAGGGACTACATCTATGAGAAAAAAGCAAGTTTTCTTAAAATATATAATATTTGGTATGTTTTTATTTGAACTGAAGAGAGAATGTTTTTGTGTAATACAAGCCTGTCAATATATTCATTCTAAATCTACTGGATTAACACATTTGAGGCCAGCACTTTGAAGTAGCCAACAATAAGGACAATTATATTCTTATGAAACTGTATATATTTAGTAATAAATAAGAACTGATCAGAGCAAGATGTTGTGTATAATGTTCCTGTTTCTGTTTGACTAACCTTTTATGTTTTATTAATTTTGGATAATAGCATGGTATTACTATGTCCATTAGCAGCTGTTCAACGACTCAACAACATCACATGACACTCCCCACACTTCCCTGAGGTGCTCTAAATCAGTGATGCCAATAACCATTTAAATAAACACCAAATATGTTAGAGAATAACCAATACATGTTATATAAGTATTTCTGAATTGTAACATGTATGCAATGTCATGAAAAAAAGGATTAAAAATGGATTATTTTATTAACATTTTCTAGATTTTCTTTTTATCTATATTGATTAATTTTAAAAATATATAAATTGCACAAAAACATGATTTTTGGTTTATTCCCTACTGCTTGTTTCCAGTATCTAACTTACTAATTGCATAACCTAAATAGGGTGTATCAATATAAGAAAATACATTCCTTCTATTATTGGTAGTATACTAGTAAAAACTAAAAATCACTTACCAACTGCTTAGGAGTATGCATGGTATGTTTCTAAATTCTGATTAGTTAAGAAAATGTAGCTAAGGAAAAAATATCCTTATATTTCAGTGCCCTAATGCAATCCTCTATTGTTAGAAAATTTGTGTGTTCATCTAAATTTGTAGTTGAAATTCATATCCATGTAGCTTAATGTTTCAGAAAAATCTATTAATCATAATCTTTTCATTCTAATTTTTTCAGTGCTTCCTGTTAAAATGCCTTGAACCCTGATGTTAGCAAAGCAGTTTTGAGCATAGCCAATTAGTAGTAGGACTCAAGATTTTTTTTAGATTGTTTGTTTTGAGATGGCATTGCATCTACACAAATGTTGGAAAGAGAATCATTGCTAGCCATGTCAGACCACCAGAACAGTAGAGGTAGCAGTTGGCGAGGCACCAATAAGGGTGCTGGGTACAACTGCTGGAGGCGCTGCAAGTGGAAGATTGTTCAACTGCCCAGAAGTTTTCTTTCAAGCCGTAAATTTGTTGCTGTTGTTGGTGCATTAGTGCTTTTAATTATTTACTTGATTTCATCATCATCTGTTTCTATATCAAAGTAAGTTGTTAATCATTTTAGATGTTTTTCTCTTTACCTGAAATTCTTATCATTCAACCATATAGAATCAATTTCTGAATTGAGTTTGGAAGTTTCTTCAGTTTATGTAAATTTGTATATGTTTTTAAGAAATATTCAAGAAGTACATGACCTTTTATTGTGAACTCTTTATGTAACTGCCATAGATAAATGTAAAGTTCTTGTACTAAACTTCATTGCACTGGATGGGTATTCTGATAGTTTTATCAATAGCACATCTTGGAGACTTGTTGTTCTTGGAAAGCCTCTTTGTTGACCTATAAAACTACCAAGTCAGTAATATGAATTTCCAATGATCTATTTGTTGTGTAGATTGATCTATTTTCTTTTTCAATATTTTTAATGTGTGGCTGAGCTATATGTTGATAGTTGTTTGTAGAATTAGCTGATTTTCAGTGCATTGTAAATCTTTGTTTGTAAGAGTAGATTATCATACATCACTTCTTTCCAGGTACCTCTCCCATGTTCTGCCTACTACTCTCATGAAAAATTTCAAGTCTGTGGAGAACAATGAGGACATTTTTAATACCAGGTGAGGAACATTTCTCAAAATGGGCAAAAATGAGTTGAGTTCTAATTTGTTCATATGATCATACTGGTCATTATAAATGAGTAGCAACATTGTTAAGTAGAAAAATTTACTAGGCATATAATTTGATAAACTATTTCCTTGAGATTACAATGCCACCTCTACAGACTAACATGGCAAGGAGGCAGTGCAGGTGTGGACAGCCCACCACTGGAGGATGCCTGGCAAATCAACGAGAGAAACTGGCGCTTGCAGACCTCTGCTCTGCGTCTCCCCTGGCAGAACCCACACGGCCTCACCTCCCATGGTCACAACACCCAAATTCCTGCTAAAATACTCATTTTCTCTTCCAAGAAAAAAGGCTCTGCTATTTTAAGAGCAATTAGTGAGTTGCTCGACATGACAAAATTCAGGTGAGGTATTTAAATTATAGTAAGCTTTGCCATATTCATTTATCTTCAAAAATATTTCACATTAGAGGTCCTTAGATTGTAAATTTTATTGAGTTGAGTACTTCTGAATAACAGAAGTATCTACTTCTGTTATTCATTTTTCTGTCATTTTCCATTTCATTTGCCTGTATATGGTATGGAGGTGGACTGGTTTGCATGCTTAGTTGATTTCATTTGATGACATTTATTATTGTTTCTCAGGCAGATAATTATTCCAATATACAGTAGGTTATATAGACTTTAGTTTAGTAAGGCAGAAGAAAAAAGTATATTATTGGTGCACTTCATGTTAAATATATTTTGCACTTTTCTGCACAATTTTACTGCATCAGTTCAGTAAGAGTGTTGCGTGTGTTACCCAGGTACGACCTCATCACATTGTCACCTGGATCATCTCTGCCCGACCTGGTACTTGATGTCAAGTATCAGTGTTTTATTTTTGACGACTTCAAGCTCTACCTCAACCGCAGCAGTGACGAACGCAAGGCTTTGGACAGCTTCATGGAGAAAAATAACGTTGGCATGATTGCTTTCATACTGAACAATAATGCATCTAGAAGCTCTAAGCAGGAGCAGCTGAGAGGTTACCCAATTCTACTTCACAACAGACTCACTGCAAAGGTACGGTTAATGAGACATACTCTTGATTTGTATGGGTCAATGGCTAGAACTTAAATGAGGTTATGTTGGTAGCTGACATGGGACGTTGCATGAAAGGTACTCTCAAGTTAGAGTTCTTGTGCTGGTTACTGGCACTGCAACATGAGGAAGCTCAAGGGAGAAGAATGGGTCTCTATTTACTCCGTAGAAATTACAGTATTTTTCGTATGTACATAAATTCATCGTTTTCGCCTGGAAGCTAGTCTTCTAGTAGATATCTTATTACTGGATCATGCAGTCTTCGAAGGCTTAGAATGGAGTATGTATATATACTGTCATATTGTTTCTTAAGAAGGGCAGAGTTCTGAATGTGCATCTTAGATACTGATACTCGTATTAACGTTGGTCTAAAGTTGTAAAATAGTACAAGTGTCTTTGATGTGAGTTCTTTCTCCAGTCAATGTTGATGGTGGCGTTGTTTGAATTTCCAGGAGTTGCGCTTGATGTCGAACACGACGGCGGGGCTGTACCGCATCCTAAGGAGTGGAGTGTCAGTTGATCTCCGTGGCAGTCGTTCTAAAGCCACTGTGTCTGCCATGCTACCTCAACACCCCCATCTCACCCCCGTCATGGAGGCCCAAGTCCAGTCTACTCCCGACCTTGACTCCTACGTTCCTACTGCATTGCTTGTGAGCATACTCTTTTCTTCATTGTATGACGGCAACACTAAATGATTGCCTTATTTGAATGAACTAAGGCGAGTTTGATCTTTCACGCACACCGCTGCAATACTGGCTCTCAATATCACGTCTTGAACTTTGTGGCTTAAGTTCTGTTTATTAACCTAAGCAGCTGAACCAGTTAACTTCTTGAATTACTTCAACTGTGATGGGTTGCAATTGGGATAAAAACCTGAGGTAAGGTGAGAGCAGTTTTTCAATTTCGAGCTATAATACATTAAGTATCTCACAGTCCTGACTCAGGTCTCATATGTTATCAGCGCCGTGCAGAAGTAGGAGAAGAGAAACATTTCTGAAAAAGTGTGGAAACGTACGCGGTAGGAAGAACAAGTTTCATGTGGTATAACTTGGTTAAAATTTTATTTTTTAAGTTCAAATCAAGTGCGGAGAACTAATTACGGACATTTATGTATAACTCGAAAAATTTAGGTATCTTAATTTTAGGAATTTGTTATTTTGAGATCACAAAAATTAAGCTACGTAATTTTAAAGCAGACTGTATGATAGTTTAAAACTTATTCCTGCACTTAAATTATCTTTAAGGCGGTGTGTTAAGTTCTCGTGCAAGTGTGAGATGTGAGATCTGTTTTATTATACTTTGTAGAATTTGAGTTTATTGATGATGTGTGTAGGACGGCGGTGCTGTGGACGGCATCAGACGTGTGGTGATGGCGGTGGACTTGTCTGTCTGGCTGCAGCGGCTGCTGTTCCTGGACGCCCTGTCCTATATCGGAGGTGGGGACCTGAGCTTGCCTCTTGATCGCCACCTCCTCGTCGATGTGGACGACATCTTCGTCGCTCGCTCAGGCATCAGGATGACTGATCACGATGTCAAGGTTTGAACTCACGTGTTAAATTCCGAGCGTAATTACTAATGGCACCACTTCTGATCACTCGAATGGAATACTGCACCACACCACAAACAAGTGTATTACTGCGCTACAAAAATCATTTGAGTGTAACACTGCACCACATAACATGACTTGAGTATAAGACTGTCCTGTGCCTGTACAGGCAATGCTGGAGTCGCAGGAGAGGTTGAGGGAGTGGGTGCCAGGCTTCACCTTCAATCTGGGTTTCAGTGGCTACTACTTCCTCAGTGGCAACGCGGCTGAGAACCTTGGAGACAAAGCGCTTGTTGGTGAGAGAGGGCTGTGGTTACTTGCATCTTCATGCACTCTAGAGATCTAAATTATAAAGGCATTGCATCAATGAGGTACTCATGATGAACTGCTACGTATATTCATTATGTTATCTTCATGCTGCTACACACACTATATGATAGTCCCGTGTGAGTACCACGTAGAGGGATTTGTGCCCCTGAAGCAACTGTGCTGAAGTGTAATTGTTATCATACGTCGTTGAACTTCTGTACTAGAAAGTACATATTAAAATTGGATGTTATTTACACATAACTGTGCTCAGATGCACTCATTTACATGTGCATTGAACTGTACGTATTACAGTTACACTAACAGTTTTTTCATAAAGTGTCTTTTTGTTTTCGAAATGTAAGGTTTGTAGGTGATGGAAACATTTACGACAAACACTACTTGGCATTGGTGATGATGCAATTCTGTGTTGATCAAAGAACTTGCTGGTTTTGCCAATATGTTTTCTCCCTGGACAGGCAATGCAAGTTACTTCTGGTGGTTTGGTCACATGTGGAAGCACACGCAGCCCCACAAGCTGGATGGGCTTGACGAGGTCAAAGCCCCCATGCTCCTCAACAGGCACTTCGCCAAGACCTTCAATATCTCCGTTGATACTGGTGTGCAAAACTCGTTGGGGTTCATCCCTGTTCTTTCGATGAGTTTTATGTTCGATATTTATTTGTATGATTATGAGTAGTCTCTGTGCAAGTTAAAACTACGTACATAAAACTGCGCTGTAAGATCAATTTCTGTGTTAGAAACTTTATTTTGGAATTGTAGATATTCGTGTGAATGGTCTCCAATAAAGTCGTGATGTGAATCAGGAACTAAACATATACATAAATTTGTGGATTCAATGTATGAACCATTATAGAAATATTTTTCATCATGCTGCTTTCTCTCGTTGTGCATTTGCATTCGCGGGATTTGGAGATTTATAAAACTTTGTTGCTAGCGCTCAGGGATAATTTGTAACAATAGTGGTGAAAAGCAATATTTTTACCTATTCTGACGACTGTAGCCTGTGCTGCTTGAAGCACCCTGTTTTTCATGAGACTTGTCCACCTTCCTGTGAGTAGTCGGTTCAAAACGCAAATGTGGGCAGGATACAGCGTGGCTCCCCACCACTCAGGGGTGTACCCCGTACATGAGCCCCTGTATGATGCTTGGAAGAAGGTGTACAACATACGGGCCACGTCCACAGAGGAGTACCCGCACCTCAAGCCTGACCGCCTTAGGAGAGGCTTTCAGTATAGAGGCATCCAGGTGATCTTTTCATATGCATCGACTCCCAGATTAGAGCTATGCATATAGTGTGTGTAGTAGGTGTTCTTCTTGTGTCAGAATCTGTCTGAAAGTGTGATATCGGTATTACTACTTTGCCAATGCAGTGCTTGTGTGCATTGCATTCATGCGTAGCTACTTTCTGTCCTTTGCCATCGATTTAAGGCATAAAAATGGCCTTCATAGTAGGGAAAGTTTGCTATTTTTGTCACATTCTATCCTCATATGAAACATCATCATCTAGGTTCCACAGAAGAAACTATAGACGGTAATCGTTTTGTAACTTCTGCAAGTCCATTAAAACAACTTGACCCTTTCTTGGATGAATTTTAGATGTTACTGTAAAAACTATTCAACCAAAATCGTGGTATCAGACTGAAGATGCTGAACTGTAGTGCACAACCTCTCGAGTGACTGTAATGGTCGGTACTCTGTTGTACAGGTGCTGCCGCGCCAGATGTGTGGGCTCTTCACCCACACAATTTATTTCGAGTCGCCCGAGCATCCTGGACTGAAGGCAAAGCTGGACGCGTCCATAGACGGCGGCGAGCTCTTCCAGACCATCGCCTTCAACCCTGTGAGGCAAACTCTGTTTTCTGAGCTTCCTTACCAAGTGTTTTTGTGCTGTAAAACGTATTCGGCTCTGGGTGTGTAGGCTTTTATTTATGCTTCTGTTAGATAAAATGTTGAGCAAAAATGAGGATTTGTAAATTAGTGGATGACGTAATCAATTTATGCTCAATGAACGGTGGTGTGAACTTGATGGCTAGGTTGGTACCGTTTCATTGTACGCACGGATTTTGGGTGCCCGATATTTCAGAACAATAATTCTCCCGTATTCGTGTGCTATGAATTTCGTTAAATAATTACTAGACGTCTTCTAATTCATGGTCCACCATGTACTAGCTGATACCAAGACTTTACGTTCCAGCTCTCTTGCTTTTTCGGTAATGATTTACTCAGGCTGCTCGGAATGACTGGAGCTAAATGACTTATCTTCAATGTGAAGTGTATTAAATAACATTTCACAAAGAGTCTACACTCGCTCTGATGTACATTGTGATCACCCATTATGTGTTCCGTCTGCACGAATTTTATGTGAACTATCAATGAATACTGAAGGGCTTACAGTGCACTTTCACTATTACCAAGGTAAATTATCAGCATTGAATTTTTACTCTGTAGCAAGCGTGTGGCACAGAGGCAGTGCTGACGTAGTTCAAAGGTATATGCGCGCTCTATTGACTGGAAGTGCGTTGCTCACTGTAAGTTTTGAACGAAAAAATTATTTCTTCTGAACTGGGGCTAGAGAAAAGCAATGCTGGGAACAAATCTACCTCACGTATTCTGCGTGTGGCCTTGGTTCAAATCCATTAGTCGTACAAGTTTTGGCCACATTCAGGAGTCTCGTAATCTTTTTTTATTTTATTTTAGAATTGTGTTTTTGCTATCGGTTTTATAACGTATGATAAGTGAAGCTTCCTGCCTCAGATCAGTGTGTTCATGACCCACATGAGCAACTACGCCAGCGACAGGCTAGCTCTGTACGTGTTCGAGGGTGTCGTGCAAGCCCTTCAGAAGAGGACAAACTTCGCCCTGAAGACAGAGCCCCCCGCGTTGCTGGCAGACCGCTACTTCGCTCTTTATCCTGAGGAGGCACAGCCACTATGGGGGGTACGTGGGGCTACTTAGATCATACACCTTGGGGCTGTTGTATATGGAAACATGGTTCGATTGTCCACTGTGTCAAATGTTCGTAAAGTTAAAAGGATGCCAAAAGCTCGGACGCTGAGGACGCCGTTTATGTTGACAGCGTTAAGTGTTGACTTGATTTTATGCTAGTGATATTGTAAACACTTTCTGAGCAGTGCAACTTCTTATCTACAGAGTTCTCCTGAACCTGTATATTGTTGAGAGTGTCTTATAGATTTGATGCTTATAGCTCAGACTAACAATAACAATATCAGCTCTGGCTGAAAGTTGTACATAAACAACACCTCTCAGCATGAATGAATTCTTGCACAAATCTGCTCTCCAAAAAGAGTTCGCGTTCTGTTGCTCTTCAAGGATTATCGAGTTACATACCGAATTTAACATATTCTGTATTAAATTATTAAATTTTGTTCTAATTTCTTTCTCAGAACCCATGTTTAGACAAGCGCCACCTGGAGATTTGGTCACGAAACAAAACTTGCGACCAACTGCCTGACCTGCTGGTGCTGGGCCCCCAGAAAACAGGCACCACGGCCCTGCACACCTTCCTGGGCCTGCACCCCTCCCTTCGTCACAACCTGCCCTCACCCACCACCTTTGAGGAGGTCCAGTTCTTTTCCAGTCACAACTACGACCGCGGCCTTGACTGGTGGGTGCTATTATTCATACCAGGACCCTGAGTTTGGGTTAATCAAGATACTTGAGCATTGCGACCGAGTTTCCAGATCTCGGCTTTACTTTCCGACTCGATCATTTCTTGTGCACAAAACCTTTTTTGTGACTTAAATCTTATCAGGCTCAAATTTCTTTTGTAGAATTTTCGTTGTTTGCTGATCCCACCATTGATGTTCACATCCCAAGTTTGCTTTTATATGGTAATTTTGCTTTAATATCCCAATTTCCCTTTCTAATTATTACTACACTTCATAGACCAGCCTCGCTTTCCAACCCTGATATTAAGTCTGGTATAGCCCCCGAATGTATGCTTCTATTCTTTTTTTGTACTAGTGCTCGAAACTCGTGTGATTTTTACACTTTGCTTATTTCTGTGTACGGGATAAAAAGTCCATGTGTTTATGTTCACTCATGATTGCTACTGTTTGTTGCCTAATATGTCAGTTGTAACGACATGAAGAATACATATTCATTAATGTTCATGTAGAATTGTAGAGTGCAGTTTTTATATAGTTAATCATGGAGAAGCCGACATTTTGATTGAAATTACTGGCTATGAAAGCGATGAGAAAGCCTGAAAGTGAACTTGGTAATTTTGGTGCACTACTAGTATGGACTACCTCAGTGTACGTCACTCTACATGAGAACAGGTTGTGTGCTCCTCTGTGTTGTGCCTGTGTCACCTCAGCACGTGGGTGGAGATTGATCACTCTGCGAAATGTTATTCATGAATTTTTGTTTTTGTATCTCCAGTATTTTTAAATTCTTTTAAGCTCTAATATTTAATAACATAGTTGCATGTAGATGATAGGAGGCCTCTGCTTCCTTTGCACGTCATAACACAGTAGCCTGACCTGCAGGTACCTGAAATGGTTCCCACCTCGCGAGCCCGGCCAGGTCATCTTTGAGAAGAGTGCTACTTACTTCGACAGCCCAGTCGCTCCAGCCAGAGTACGGGCGCTGCTGCCCAACGCCAGGCTGGTGAGAATAGTGTCTTCAGAATACTGGTATTCATCATAAGTTTCACCCAAAAAATACATTTTCGGCGAATATCTTTGTATCCAACACGTGCTCAAAGGTAATGGAACACCTGATCCTGACTATACCAACCATTTGTGCGTGACTTACCTGTTGTGAGATACACATCAACCGTTTATGAATGTTTAGCAGTGTATCAAGCAAACCACTGAAGATGCTTCGAGACACAAGATTTACCCGAATACTTATTACTACCTGGAGTGCTACTGAAACTTGGAACTAGCTAAGAAACTAGTGCAAATGCGTCATATGACACATGTAGTTGTGTTTATATAGTAAATAGATCTGTGTAGCCATAGACAACACCATGCAATCCTACGGTTAGTTATTCCATATTTTTGGTGATTGTATTGCTTTAGCCGTCGTTCACGGTGTGAACTGATCATTCGTTCAGGTATGTCAGTTGACCACAAATTAGTCAAGTGTAAGTGATACCTGTTCTCCCTATGTTTTATGGGGTACTGTTTCGTGTTTTATCCTCATGCAAGCATTTGTTTATCAATTTGTTGTTCTTTTATGCTGCGGTTTCGAGTAATTTTGACATATTATTGTTTTTTGGAATTGATTTACTGTAAATTTGTGTCCTTGACATTTAAATATTTGCCCTTGAAATGTCCTTGAATTTAATTTTTAATTTTCTGTGTGTAGCCCTGACTAAGTGTTACTTTTGACATTGTTGTGCAGGTGGTGCTACTGCTGCCACCCGAACGCCGAGCGTACTCCTGGTACCAGCACCAGGTGGCTCACGGGGTGCCAGCTGCTGTGAACCACTCCTTCTCCGAGGTGCTGCGGGCTGAGGCTCCTCCAAACCACCCCAAGGACCTGTACAACCTGAGAGCTAGGTGTGTGCTGGCCATTGGTTGTGCAGGTACTGCTATGGGCTGCATTGTGAGAAAGTATGGCGTGGCCCTTTTGTGCCTGACGTTCATTGGACCGTCATGCCCTGATTCGCTGGATAAGTCAGTGTCGTCAGTTGACGCGCTAATGGCGCCCCTGGTTGCAGGTGTTTGGAGCCTGGAGAGTATGCCCGGCACCTGGAGCGCTGGTTGGAACACTTCCCTGCTGAACAACTGCTGCTGGTGGACGGGGAGCAGCTGCGGCAGGCTCCTGTGCAGGTCATGGGGGAACTGCAGACCTTTCTGGCAGTGCAGCCGACCGTGGACTACGCTCAGCTCATCAGGTGTGCTTAGGGCTGCTGGTGCAATGTTGGGTTGTTTGTTTTGTATTGGGTGTGCTCAGCTGGCTTGAGTTGTCAGTGCATACTGGCATGTGTGTATAGTGTATACTGGCGTGTTTGTACAGTGTATGCGGGTTTGTGTGTGCAGTGTATAGTGGAATGAAAGTGGGTTTTGTGTCAATTATACGAGAATTTCTTTCTAGATCAGAGTCGCAGATGTTGTTTGAGAAAATCGTTCCTAATCATAAGTTTTTCAGTTCTCTCTCTCTTGCGAGGTCTTGTTTTCAAAATAAGATTCAAAGCGGTATGCTTACACGCTTGCTCATCCTACTGATCGGTTGTCAGAGACGAGGTAAACTGTGGTTATGTTGTTGCATGTAGGTTTTTCATCCATAGAAGTGCTAACTTCTGTTGAAAATATTTCTACGTCGTTGGTTTAGGATTAAAAATGTCATGTCTTTGTTCACACTCGCCTTGCTGCGTGAACAGTGGGCTCTTCTGATTAGTTTTTTTCGGGTTATTGATTCCCTAAAAAGTGTTCTGCGTCAGGGCATCAATTGAACTTGTGGAATCAGGACTACCTGTTCTGTGTGACCCAGTTCTAAACTGGAGCTAGTGTTGTGACTTACCTTATGCTACCTGCGGGATATATGTGGTGCGATGTATTTGTTACTCATTAGACGCTGTCTCAGTGCTGCCAGTCTTGTTCCGGCGGTCAGCTTCGAGTGTCCTGTAACGCCCGTGCCGTGTTTCACTCTCACCAGGTACAGCCCCCGCAAAGGCTTCTATTGCCAGGTGACGAGGGGCTCAGCAACAAAGTGCCTGGGCAAGAGCAAGGGCAAGCACTACCCCGCCATGCTACCTCACGATGAGCGTCTCCTCAAGGTCTGTCCTAAGTAAGATCACTTGCAAAATGTACTAACAGGACCATTTTGCAACTCCAATAGAGAGCATTATGTGGTAGTGAGTTCAGTACCTGGGATATCAGCTCAATGAATACACAGATTGGCAGTCCCCAGCAGTACGCGTGTTCTGCTTCATTTTATTCCAGTGTGGCAAACTTGGCTTTGTAATTCAGGGAACTGATTTTTTTCATCCTCATTGTTTTACTAATGGGTGATCATATCCAGGAAGAGTATTCCGAGAAGTAATCCATTTCAAAAAAGATATTCTGAGAGTTTCTGTATTAAAAACGTTATTCAGAAATAATATTGCCCAGAAAATTTTTTCGGTAAGGGAATGATTTCAAAGAGTTTACAACTTTCACAACGAAGTTACATGGGTTTATGTAGAGTGCTGGATTCCCTCCAGCTTGCGCATTCAGAGGAGCAGCGTGGAGATGTGTAGAGGTGTTACGGTTATTGTCTCTTTGTTTGCTGCTGAATGTTCAGCCACTTCGGATTGTTATATCGTAATCTACGGAAATTGACAATAATATGACGATGAAGTTAGATCAAAGTCAAATTTGATATTATTTGATCTGATACCTTGCACTACGCCTCATGGAGACTAGAGCGCCCTCTTATTCCGGCGCGTCTGTTGACTACTTGAACTTTGTTCTGCCTCCGAAAGGATTATGAAATAATATCCTGTAATATTGAAGTAATAAATAATGTCTCGATATTTAAGTAATATTTAAATAATATATCAGTAATGTTTCATAATATCTGAAAATATTGAAGTATAGCTCAGCTGTTAACAATTGTCATCTTTCAGGCGTATTACTCATCACATAACGACCACCTTCTGCGCCTCATGCAGCAGTTGCAGCGTCAGCCGCCTCTCTGGCTCAGCAACGACACCCAGCCCATCTCTACTTAGGGCCTGCTCCTCCCCCCCTCTACATGTGGCTTGCCATGTCTGTCCCTGTAGCAATGTATACTCGTATCGTTAGGGTGTGACGTACCCTGCGTCGTACGGGCGTAGTTGTGTAGGCTTGTGATACTTCTGCATGGTTATGCCTGTATCAGCCAGCTTACTTAGTTGCTCTGAAGTCACAAACTGAAAATTGGATATTTACGGGTTGTACTGCAAATCTTTCTTAGCGTACACTGCTTATTTTAGTGTTACCGAACCTCTGTATACAGTAAACAGTATTGGCGTGCAATATTTTATAAATGACGACCATTTTGACGTGGGTGCCTGTGTTTCGCAATGATTGTCTACGGAAAGTAGCTTTCTTGTTTTTAAATTAATCTAATTTGTTTATGGTGTTTTCGTGTTTATTCGCCTAACAAAATAAAAAATTATGTCGAAATACATTTTCTGCTGACAAATGAAATAACTTTTTGAGACAATTTGTAGCGTATCGTGTTCCTGTAAGTGTAACGTAGACATCGCTCCCTGCCTCCTGCATCGAGGCTGAAAGCAAGAACTCGTTTTCTCACTTGTGGTGCCATTCCACTGCGAAGTCAGCAAGTTTCATGTGGTGTGTAGCCCTTATACAGGGGGAATAAAGACGTCATGATTCATAAGGGAAATATTTAAGTAGGAGTTAGTGCAAGTCGTGTCTTTGTTTTATATTTAGAGTTCATTTTTTAATTGATTTCAGCGAACTAGGCTGGTTGATAAACTAATCGCAAATTTTATGCATTTGTATTTCTGTTGACTAGATTTTTGTTCATTCATGTTCGTCAAATTCGTTCTGTTCGTTCATTATTTGATAATGAACTGGTTTTCTGTTACATGTTGATAATGTAAGCATCGAGTAATCACTAATTGTACTTATTTAAATCCATTAACTGAATTTAACTTGTTTGCTGATGCTATCATTAGACTCGTTGTGGCTCAGGCTGTGTGTTTAATGAGTTCATAACTGCGGTCTCCTACTGAATGGGAGCAGTTCCCCTCTGTCTGGTGATGTCAGTGCAGCTCAGTGGCGGCTGCTCACGGGATGCAGTGACAGACTTTGTCTTTTGTAGCACATGTACTCATTAAGAGCTACGAGCTGTGGGTCAAGTACCATTAGCATTGGGCTGAGTACCATTAGCTGTGGGCAGAGTACCATTAGTTGTGGGAAGAGTACCATTAGTTGTGGGAAGAGTACCATTAGTTGTGGGCAGAGTACCACTAGCTTTATGCAAGGTACCATTCGCTGTGGGCAGAGTACCACACACTATGGATAAAGTGCTAGCAGCTGTGGACGAAGCACCGCCTACTTTCCTAAGTACCACACACGTACCAGTGAGTACTACCACTGTACCAGCGACTCTTATCCTGGTGTGGGAAGGCCTCACACACGCCGCTGGACACGTGTACTAAATGAAGGCGGCTTCAGGCTTCCTGCCTTGTTATATTTTAAAGTTAGGTTTCGTTTGGGAGAACGCGACATGACACAGATATAAATAATTATTAAAATAAATAAATCAGTAAACGAATAAATATAAACTTATGTAAATAGTGAAATAATCATGTGACAAGTGACACAAAACTGGTTAGTTTTGTTACTGTACATTTTGTTAATCCTGTACTATCTGTACCATGTTCACTGTCCACCATGTCTTGGTAAGCTGAGGTCAAGCATTGCTGTACCGTGATCGCTGTCCGTCAGGCCTCGGTGGTGGACTATCAGTACTGATCAAGCTACCTGCTCCACTTGGTCTCGCATCGCCATCGGAACAACGGACGGAAATGTTCTTTAATTTAATATTGAAGTTAGCCACGAAATGATTTTTCATGCCAATTGTCACTTGACAATCCGCCGGCCTCGTCGTGCTAATTGTCAGAGACTTAATTTATCAGAAGGCGTAACTCGTCGTCTTTTAGCCTAGGCTGAGCCTCCACTTCGCTGAATTTTGCTTGGTGATGACAAATGTTTCTCAGGAATTCCGATTTATTTACGTTTTGAGTTAATTCATTTAAAATTTTTATAAGTCGAGACCGGCAGGCACATAGCCCATGATGTGCAAAGGGTTGGTTATACAGTAATTGGACTTCCGACAACTTTGGAATTAAGTTGTCCATTATTTTATTAGAGGAACTGTCACAAACATTAGTCATGTGCGTTGCTCTGTTGTGTTTTTTGAGCCATAGAGTTGATGAAATACGTTGCTGCGTGCGCTATAATATTTTCTGCTCACGTTAGACTGAAGTGTCTCCTACTCGTACTACAACTCCATTCGACGAAAGACTCGCATATACATTAATGACAAGAATTTATTGACTGCAGGTGTATATTGAGATGATTACCATTGTGGTCTACGGAGTTATAAATTAGAATGGCTCTTATATGAAATGTATATGTGCATATAACGGTTCATGAGGTATGCACAGGTGCGTTGCGTCACATTGTCTTCTAAAGAAATGTTCCGCGTGCTCAGTGGGCGCTTGTCGTGTGAGCCCTTACTGCTTCAGAACTAATGCTTCTCGTGCATTTATTTCCTTTGTTTGAATAACTCGTTTCAAATTTTGTCACAAGTTTTTTATTATATTTCATTTGTATTATTAAGTAACTTTTACTTACGATACGAGATTAATTTGAGGGCACTCACTTATATAATTATCTACTAGACTTCGGAGGCTAGAGACCTGAGGATCCTCTTGTATAAGTAATACACTCCTCTGATATGAGGGCCCTCTCGTGATGTAACTGACACACTGTTAGTATTTAGCGTAGTTACGTTGTACTTGCGCCTGCCCACAGGCATGTCACAGACCCGTCAGGTGCATGTGAGGCTTGAACCTGGAACTGATATTGGGGCATCTCTCTTGTGTTCATTCTTTATTCGTCACAATGTACCGTACTTATGACTTTGCTGCCAGAAATATAATAATAATAACTTTACTGCCAGATCAATTTTTTTATCTCAGGCTTTGAGCTGGAAGTAAATTTTCTTTTGCGTGAAGGAAATAACTTCAGGTAATTTTAAGAATTACGCTTGCAGTCTTTAATTCAGAGGCTACTTATATATTTTGCTGGAGTGTCAAGTCTATAAATTCGTCGTGTGGTTGGATTGTTATTCATAATCTAGTATCTGACGTAACGTTGAGAGGCACAGAATGAACGTAGGCTGTCAGTAGGCCAGTAAATTCAGAACTCAGCTGTGATGAGACGCGGGATTTGCTCTAGCCTTCTCTTGAAGTCTATATGTTAGGGGAGCAAGGGTAAACCAGTGAAAGCTGTCCGCCACTGTCCCTCTGATAGTAAGGAGAGTATAACTCAAGAGGGCAATACATGTGGCTTGATTCTTCTCGCCCCTTAGAACACATTTCCTCGTGGAGGGGAAGATATCCATGTATTTCTATATTCTCATTCGTATCGAGTCACACTTAATAAGAATTAGTTCTTCATACTTTTAAATACTCGATAATACTCAGTGCTCGTACGATGTGTTCTTGTGCTTTTAGCATTTTATTCTGTGCGTCTCGTCCTCTTTCATCCTCGTGCGCTAAAGTATTGAGTATACCCTGAGTCTAGAAGGGCAAATAATATCTTTTTATCTACGGTGAGAAAGTATTAATAACGATTTAACCGACTATTAGTGCACTCTGTGTAATGTAGTCTGATTAATTTTTTCTGGTGTTTTCTTATGTGTATCTGATGAGTATAATTTTTCCGAGCTATTTGACTGTCACAAATGTGAATTTCTTGTTTCATGAATTATTTCTAGACCGATTACCAAAGGGACAAAAAATAATGCAAGGTTTCCAATCG
Organism: Trinorchestia longiramus; assembly: GCA_006783055.1. NCBI lineage: Eukaryota > Metazoa > Arthropoda > Malacostraca > Amphipoda > Talitridae > Trinorchestia > Trinorchestia longiramus. The sequence continues at coordinate 29,139 of VCRD01002659.1, forward strand.
AACCCTCGAGGGCAGGATAACCGGTTCATGCTCTGCCCTGCTGTTGCCCTGGGTACGAGTCTTCATCAGAACTTAAAACAGGTATTTACTTAATTGTAGAATATACTGTGTAGTATATACTGGATGAAATATATAATGTGCAGTATAGGCCATTCTAATCAAGCTACTCCACAATGCCCAACACGAAGTTGGCAATTTCTACGTACCGTACAGGTTCGTATTTTTTCATTTCACACCGAGTATCTTGTAGTATCTGAGTTAAGAAAATGGGTTACAATGAAGGCATTCTTAGTTTTGAGTGTAATTCTTGCATTAACGGAGCATTTTAACGCAGCTCTACTGAAAAGCAAGGTCAGAGCCATCTTAGGGACGTGCCTGTCGACATTGTGGTGCAAATCAGTGCCGTTTATTGCCGCCGCGATGGATGCAAAGCCGTAGAAACCAGTCCCGATATGTACCACAACGTTTATTATACAAAACCTTTGTCTTTGTTTTGTATGACTAATATATTTATTTATAGCTGATTTTCTTGCCGAAGTTTTTTCATGAAAACTTTCATGTGTTTAGTTTAATTTTGTTCGTATGGAGCCAGTCAACAACATCGCAGTCACTTAGAAGAACAGCACGCCTCTTGTATGAAACGAACACCCGTCTACTTTCAATGTATTTCTCAATCAGTAATGAAAATTTAGGAATCGACATGCCTCAATGTCAACTTGAAGAGATTGCAAGCAACAGAACGTTATATTGCTGCGTGGCAGCTAATGAGGCAACTGTAGAAGGATTAATCTAGCGCTTCAAGGCAGTTGACTAGGACCTACCTTGTCTACAAGTATATTTAGAACAAGACAGAGCTTCCTCTTGTATCCTGAAGTGGGCGAGCATGCGAGCGCATGTGCGTGAAGTATGCGATGTGAGATCACCAGACCGGCAAATTTATCTCACGAGTGGAATGTAGTAGTCTAAGTCTGGGTGTTTGCGCTTGCACTAATCTCGCAAGATAAAAATTGTTGAGTTACTATGTAGCTGGAGGTGCTGTCCGTGCAACCTTGGGTCAGCAATTGTGTTTCTTGAAGCTCTCTGTCTCCGTAACGGATAAAATATTACAGAATTCATTTATTACCCGAGAGATTATGTGCTCTAGCAGTGGACGGAGTTTTTTATCGCAGAGCCTACATATTGTTTACTCTTACAAGTCTACTGTAGCTTGAAATTGATCCCTTCGATCTGTTTACTCAGTCAAGGTTCGGACGTCTTTTGGAAGCGATGTACCGTACGAGTGTCTTCCTTCATACTTCATTCTTAAATTGCTCGTTCCTGTAAAATGTTAACCTTGCTTTTGTTGAGATACTTCTTCGATTGACTCCAGTATTAAAATCCGTTCTATAATACGTCTAATTCGTAAATAAAAGTGATCATATATATACTGACATTAAATAGTTGATGCTTTTACCTAAACTACCTCCTTTAACCATTCATGGTAATGTTTAGGTCAAAGTCCGACCATTCACTGAGAGGACTTGTGCCAAGGACAGCCATGCATCATACAGATCTTGTCCTATGACTCAACGACTGTCGTATTGATGGGTTATGCCCTGTGGTCTGGTGTGTAGTCCAGTTCTACCTCAGTTTGATATTTAACTTGTGTTGTTCGTTCATTCATGCTGACATGCACAGCAGTAACCGGAATTATTTCTGAACTAACTGAATTGTTTAAGATATACAGGCACTATAGCACAGATGTTGGGACTTCTGCGTGCGAAGGCTGCTGATATTTATCACTCACAAATTTGCTATGGTGTTACTGACGTTCATTGTTTTATGGACATTTTTATAAATGTAATGTATGTGTTTATTGCCTACTTCAATATTTAATTGAAAGAAAATTGAAATGAGTGGTATCTAATTGCATTAATAACTATAACTCGACGTTTTTTTCCTTTGCTTCAGTAGTTCTATTGCACAGAGCCTATCACTGGTAGGTGCTTTAATTGTAAGATATCGCGTTGTCTCTCATTGTGTAGAAATATTTTGGTCACAAATATGACAGTTATCGGTTGCGCTGTACTAAAAATGGCTTGTAGTAACATTGTGGACAATTTTGTGTTAAAACTTTCCGTTATGACGTGAGGCGGTCGATGCTTAAACAACTGTCACACCACGCGGTTTCAAAATAATTATGCTGGCGGTATACAGGCATTGTTTGTCATAATGGAAAGAAGTTGCTCGTAAGCACCTTGAAAAATAGTTCAGTATAACGTATGAAAGTATTTCGAAAAATGTGCGCTTAAATTCCTAATTTCATTTCACCTACAATGGCGTTTATGTGAAATCCTCACGATGGAATTTCAATTTTGGTGATAGTGGTGACAGTGTGCATGTGAATTCTGTTCTGATGGTTCCGTGCATTTCTCGCCTCGTAATAATCATGAAGTAGTCTTTGAACGAACATTCAAACTCTGTGCCATATCCAGATTACCCATAATTTTAGTAAATGGAACGATAAGTACGCTGAGATTCTTCCGTACATGTGGACTATTCAAATGTTGATTTCAATTTATGGAAGGTCTTTAGTAGGTGCGCCTCCTTCTCCTTCTCCTTATAGGTATTGAAGGATTTTTATATGAGCGTATCTCATATATACGGCTTATTATGGTTATCCTCGTCATTTGAAACTCGTATTGCTTGCTTATGGGAACTAAACAAGTTTGGTTGACAGTTCTGCGAAACTCGTTTTTGCATTCGTTTTCATTTGAGGTGGGCAGTGAAGCTAACATTTTATCCATGATGTTATGACTCGGGTCATGCTCTGAATGAGACATGACGTATTGTGAGGATAATCGTATTTTTGACGAAAATTGGTTACGAAATTGTTCATTTGGATGTATTTTTGTAAAACGACTTACTGGTGAAAAAATGTTACTAGAACTGGTGCTCTTTATGCCATTAGAATATGTCTCTGTTGATACTATGTTTTTATGGAGTATATCGTGTTATGTGTAGAGAAAACTATTGCATATAAAGTACGCTGTTGTAGCTGTTACTCTAATCTAGGTGTAGTATTAAATGCAGTTATAGTTTTGAATATTTAACTCTTCACTGTTCATGAGGGTTCTACGTGAAATTTCTGAAGGGTAAGATAAAATGGGTTGATTTTGCCATTATTAACTTGAGATTGTACCACGTGAATAATTCAAATTTTTGCTGTCGTATATTTGATGAGTTCGACAGTGATGTTTATTTTTTATGATGTTAAGTGTCAGCAAAGCCTATTGTAAATTTTTACATTCCTTCCATAAACATCGAAATAGTACATTGAACATTTCAGCTATTCTCGTAAGTGCACAATATATTTTTTAGTGGCAGATGAACGTCATTTAAGATGTACTCATTAAAAATGTTACTCGTATTAGGTTGGCGACGAATATTCGTATGAGGTACCTGAAAATCGTATAAGGTAGGGAGGATAGATATTAGTTACCCCATTTTGTTTGATTTCTAGAACAAAAGAAAACTAGTAGAGGGCATGTAGAGCAGTATAGAAAGTAAACAAAATCAAACGAAGGCTGACTAAACCTCTTGCATGAGGTGATTCTCAGATCAGTTAACTCATTTTGGTTTGCTTCCTTTACCATATACGAGGTAACATTGTTTTTCCAGTCAACTTCACAAAGAAAAACTAGGCATTTATGACATGTGTTATTTAGCAACGCTCGTTGCAAGCCATGTTTGGGAACTTTTATTGTTCATTCTTTCATATTTCTGCACTCATCACAGCACGGATAACAAATTTTATGTAACTTTCAAAATCTGGATGTCTTTTGAGGCGAAGAAATACGAACAAAAATTCATATTCAATTGCAAGGTTTAGAAGGAGAGACGGCTTGAATTGGCTTAAGCACGCTTCATTTCTACGTAAATAAATTTCATCATTTACAAGAACACGCAAAAAGGCATAGAAGTAGCGACGTGTGTCACTTGCATGGACATGCTTGTCAGACATGACTGATGAGGCAAACTGACAGGTGCAGCTGCACGTGTTTTGAAACCTAAGATTCCTTACTTGTATGGGTAAGGCAGGACGTGTATGGTTCCAGGTAAATGGTCAGGTGCGCCGTTTGGTGACATGGTGGTGTGTTCATGTGGAGCCAGGCTTCACTAATTTTAAGAACACCAAATTAGGCAAATTTGTTTCTGTAGCCCAACAGTCTTGATGTCTCGCCATCCGTACAGTGAAAAGTTAATTGTTCAAACTAATAACCTTCCGCTGCTGAGTTCAAGTGGGAAGTTCTTCAGTATTGTGCTACCTCATTTTCGAGGTATTCATGTTCAATGTAAATTGTGTGTGGTTGAAAATGTTAAATAAATATGAAGCATTTTATCTTCGACTTGTCTGTGCATTGACGTTTCATTTTCCTAGCTTTGTCTGACAAATACTTGGACGGTATCAAGGTTAAAATGTTTGGTTCTTAGGAAAATAACTCATACTCATGTTTCCGGATTGTGCACTGTTTAGCTCGCACCTTTCGTCTTTTATTACTGTTCACACGTCGGGGATTTAGTGACTTGTATTGATTCACTAACTATAATTAATTAGCAATAGCGTGCTGTTATACTTTTTAATTCCTCAGAGGGATGAGCTGCAAGAGATTGACCTCCAACTCTCCATGTGGACTCGATGCTCCTCGAAGGATTGTAATTCATGAGTGCTGTTCTTTGTCTACTAACAGTGCCTGCCCTCGTAAGTATAACGAGAACATTCAGCTTCTCTCTATTATATGGAGCTATTCAGAGCAGGATCAGTAGAACTAGCTCAAGAATCTTGTGTGGGCGTAGTTGTTCGGTTCTATTTCTTCCCATTTACCATCTTTGTCTCCATGGGAAGAGGCCGACGATCAGTACGACTAACCGCTTGCACGAGTGTCTTCGTTCCTTGTTTTTCCTTCTCGCTTCACTTTTTATTTCTTTGGAATGCTCACGCAATCTTTTTTTCTCTGCTGTAGTGAGCTGTGATTATTATTTATCTATGTGGTTGTACCGCTTGAACTGAATCTTAATTGAGCTTTACTGCGATAATCGATTTCATTGAGATCAAGCGAAGCGATGGTGAAACATTCAACGTTATAACTAGTTGCTCTGGGTCTGAAAGACTTCGAAATTGTTCCATTGTATCCCAGTCGACGACTAAAGCAACCACATTCCACACATATGAGAGCAGAAATGCTTCATACTACTAGGTAGGTTTTGTTTGTTTTGTTGTGCTGCTCTGTTTTTTTTGTGCACTCTTCTGGACTCAGGCGAATGATCACATAATCTCTGTTGAGACACTCTCAGCGGCAAAGCCCTACCCTAGTAGGAGCCTTCAATGTAATCCGCAAGGGCAATAGCTGGGAGCGCTATTGCAGGGGATTCTTGACGTTCCCCCGGCCCTAGTCTATGACTTCCTCAACGCGAGAGATGTCAATGGCTCATATGTCTATCAGGGGAATTATGCTCAATGTTTTTTTTACAGTGGATACTTTAAGTATATCACAATGCCATGTTTTTTGTCTTTACGTTTTGAAAAATTTGGTTATATATTTAATATCAAGAGGGAAGTTAGTTAAATCAAATGTCACATCGAGTTGAGTACCGGCGCCTTCGAATATAAAGGTAATGTACAACCTAGTAGAGGCGTAGTCACTCATTAATAGTTGGAAAACAAGGCTTGCTTGACTTGCTAGGTCTGGACTTGCACAGTAATGTCTTCCTGTTAAAACTCGTCTCTGACGCTTCACGGTGTGTAAATTTTAGTTTTGGGTTCACCTTTCCTTAGGCATTAGGTTGTAAGCTAGTATAGGGTTGAGCTAAAGCTCGTTACTCGCTATCATATTTTGTGGACTTAGGTCTCCTCGGAATAATGACTTGTGGAAGCAGCAGTCCTCACTTGTATCTATGGCTGCTTGTCACATAACCTGCAGTACTTGGGTTGAGAAATTGTGTGTAAAATTTTTGTTGCAATTTAGGACTTTTCTACTCTTTTTTCCTCTCTCTCTCTCTCTCTCTCTCTCTCTCCCACGTGAGAGGTTGCCATTCTGTGGCTGCCAAAGTTCTGCTCGATTTCTTTCAACACTATAGCTCTCTACTTCCATATTCAGATTTTGTGTACTTGAAACAGTCCCTGCTATTAAAACACTTTTTTAGCGGTTACGGTTATTAAACTTGTATGTATTGTGTGTATGGTGCAATAGAATTAACGAAGCTAAGTATTTTATAGCAGAATTTATTAAATTTTTAGCTTCTCATTTGTTCTTGTTTTAGCTGGCGCTTCTGCAAGTTGTAGATAGCTCTAGTGTACGGGCACTATAAGGTAATGCGTCGAGTTACAGCTGGAGCAAACCGAAAATTCACTGATGTTTGAAGTATTGAATGCCTCCTTTGCCAGCTGCAGCAGTTTGGTTTAGTACAGTTTACTCACGTGTCTAATTTGGCAGATATATGCATATACCTACATCAAACCAAACCGTAGGCTGGAAAGCAAAATGTTCAGCGCCACAAAAGTCAGGAGTTCTTCATTACTTTCTTGCGCCTTAAAGTGCAAGCCTACTGCCTCAGCGCCTCACTTTTCTAGCGTGAAGGTTAGCTCTTCCCTTGGTGCTGTTCGCCTTCTAGTCACGGCCACGGCAAAGCGGACTGCGTTGAGCTGCACCGGGCGGTGGGTGAGTGCTATTTTTATCACGAATATATGTGCCCTACGATTTTTTTTTCTTCGTGGAGAGTTAATAATATCTAACGATTGAGGTGGCGGACGTGTCGTTTTAATGGTCTCCAGTTGAGCGCTACCACTTTTGTTCCCTCCTGTCGCCCTTCCAGCGTCTCCCGGCTAGATGCTGGTCGAAAAACGGTACTGGCGAAGATATGGAAAGGTTCGAATGAATTTTGAACTTGATTTAAACCTTTTTTGATCCCTATTCATTAATAAACCCTCACATGTGTAACTCTCAACACAACTAACAAGTGAACCTGAATGGTGATAGACAACTTTACTTTCATTGCTGTAAAGTGATTGTTTAACTTTTTTCTTTGAGAAAACAAATCTTAGGGGAATATTTATACTTGTAAACTTGCATTTATTCTTTTAGTTGTTATTTTCTCTGGCAAACCAATCTGTTCGCGTGACATGCTGCATTCCTGTCCCCTAGGATCTGACCAATGCTGTTACACAGTGGTGATACTATGAAATTGAGTAAGCAATGATAAACCATGAGCTCCTCGGCGCCCCGTTTTGAAAATCGCCGGGTCAGACCAAAGATGTTCTCCAAACACAATGTTGATGTGTGTGCAGTTGTCGGTTGGAGGATGCCTGGCTCTGGGATCAGCAGCTGTGGCTGCGACAGTGACTGCTGAGGACGTCAGTAGCGTCCTGCAGGAGGCTGACCGTCTCTACAACCTCGGCAACTTCAGCGCCATCTGTGAACTGCTCGAGCCCCTCACGGTACACGAGGCTAGGGCTATTTACTAAAGAAAAAATTGTGTTTCTCTGTTGAGGCTCCAAGAATATAATATGTTTATGCCAACTTATTCATTGTCTGAATTACATTACTTTAATTTATATGACCATATTCATTGATGAAAGCTTTGATTTAGATTTTACGACGATGTTGGTGTTGTTACTTCCGAACCTGTGAGGGTACAAGATGACCGAATAACGTGGGAAATTTAAGAAATACTTTTCCATATTTTTCACTTAAAGCATTTGTCGAAGAGTTAAAGATGAAGAGTCTGTGTGAATTGAAATAAGTGCATAATTTGAACGTTTTGAAACTGAGGAAACTACTAAAAAACTTAAGAAATTTACCCCTGTCAAAAGGGGCGTTTGACTGACTGCCGTCAGCGTAGCTTGAGCAATGAGCTACACTTGTGATGTGTGTACAGTACAATGCAATATTTCCACTTCGTAGGAGTAGAGGTGTACTTATATTGTCTATCCTCGTCAGTGTACCATGGAAAATAATGGAAAAGAATGGAATGTAGCAACGCAAACGAGCTGAGTGATCCATTCTTGGGCTGCTATCCAAGTCCCATGCCGTCAGACACCGATCACGCACAGGCACCAGACTACGTACCTGGTAGCAATTGCAGTTGTTGCTAGAAAATGTTCGGGGTGGGAGTAGGAGAATAAGTTTATGATAAGTGTAGAAGATAGGCTTTGTTTTGCCTGTTTTCACCACTCACCTGTTAAGTGTGCTCTGGTGATATTGCACTGTTCAACAGAGGTCGTTAAAATGCTTTGTTTAATTATTCCTTCTTCTCACTTCATATTTTCGTCCCTTTAAACGTTTTTTTTTCGTTTCTTCCTCGCTGAGTGAGGCAGTGACAATCAAGGCAATAAAAGTTTTTCGTTCCGATGGTGCTCTTTGATAAAATCTTTAGTTGGTCGTACTGTGATTATCGCTTCGACTAAGCAGAAATGGTAGTGAAACTCTGAAAATATCACTAATAATGAATGCTAGGCTCTCTATTTCTTGCTCCTGCACCTTCTAATGGTCTCTTGCACCTCACGATGACCTGTATCTCACAATGACTTCCTACATCTCACAATGACTTCCTGCATCTCACAATGACTTCCTACATCCCACCACGACTTCCTGCACCCCACAATGACTTCCTGCACCCCACAACGGCCTCTTGGCCCCCATCATTTCCTCCTGCCTCTTCTCTATGATTTCCTGGACTCCACACTGGCTGCCTGCTTCTCACAATAATCTCCTGCACTTCACACTGGCGGTGGCACAGGAGGGTGCGGCAGACGAGGTGCTGTGGAGGCTGGCACGTGCCAAGTATGAGGTGGCTAAAGCGTCTGCTGACAGTAAGCGTACGGCCGCTCTCCTGCGTGAGGCCTACGCGCACGTCACGGCCGCCCTGGCTATCAACGACAGTAATTTTGCCGTCCGCAAGTGGGTGGCCATCCTTGTGGACGAGGTGGCCGCACTGGAAGGATCAAAAGCTAGAATCCTGCAATCCTTCGTCATGAAGGAGCACATGCAGGTATGTTGATGGTGGAACACATGCAGGTGTTGTGATGGTGGAACACATCCATATGCGTAGTGGGAAGGGTTTAGAAGGTTCGGCTTATAGTCATGCATTCATTTATTTGCTAGTTTTAATTTTTTCTCAAATGCGCCATGTAATAAAATGCCTCACATCTGCTGTACGTTTGTGTGATGTCAAACTTTCCTGCTGTTCTGGTTCTTCAGAAGCTGAAATTTACTCGGAATGGTGCTCCTCGTGCTCCTGTTTCCCTGCCCCTCGTGTAACTCTGTGTTTCCCTGCCCCTCGTGTAACTCTGTGTTTCCCTGCCCCTCGTGTAACTCTGTGTTTCTCTGCCCCTCGTGTAACTCTGTGTCTCCCTGCCCCTCGTGTAACTCTGTGTCTCCCTGCCCCTCGTGTAACTCTGTGTTTCTCTGCCTGCAGAGAGCGTGCGAGCTAAATCCCTCAGACGGCACCTCGTGGTACCTCCTCGGCATGTGGTACGTCGTCCAGTTGCTTCTTGCGCCTTGCCTTCTTCACTTTGTAAATCTAGTGAAGGAAGTGATACATCAAATAATAAGTCATAAGTTGCCCTCATGCGTAATTCCTAAATATCTTCTTCATGAAATGAGTCACAATTTCGTAAGTTCTTTTTTATAAATTTTTAGTGAATTATTCCAGCTACTTCGCCGAATTTTTAGTTGCTCACAAAGAATTCTGTTCAATGTTTTCTCAATAACGCATAGATAAACATATATTGAATTAATTATCACTTTAATAGTTGTGATTTTACGTTACGACTACAGCGACACTTCATGACGCCTACGAATTAAGAAAATAATTCTTGAAATGTGCAAGCAAAAACTATCTTTGAAAATTCATAAAATAACACTGCGTTTACGGTTAGTTGACTCTAAAACGTTTCTAAACGTGACGTCAGTTCAGATGTAGTACAATGATAGCTGGGGACCATGTTTTTAGAAAACGTTACTCGTTTAAATGGTCATATTCCGGCAGTGATTGTACCACAAGAACTTGTACGTACGTTAACTACTCTCTAGAGATTATTGTTATTCAAATCGAGTAACCGACTTGCATTGTCTCTCTTTGTGTTTAGAACAGTGTGGAGAATAAATGACGAAAAAAGATAGTTAAGTACAGTAGAAACTGTATCTAAATAGGTGGTCAGAGCTTAACAGACCGAAAATTCTTAGCTCATCTGTCGCAGATGGTGAGGCCATTCTTTTTAATTGTGGCTGCAGCATTATCACGTTATTGTCATTGCCTCCTTGTATATTCTCCAGCGTGTTGGAGATGACTTGTATCTAACATTACACGCACATGACCACAGCATCATCACAATGCAAAGACTTTTTTGTCCAATCCAGGGAGGTCGCTCCTGCATTGCATGGTCCGGGCTTTCATGTTAATGAGACTCGAAGAGTTGCATCAAGAACGTTATTCATTAGGTTGAGTTTAAGGATATTTTTGGGTGACATTTATGTTGATTACCGACCATGTTGCAGGCACTACAACGTCGCAGCCATCCCCTGGTACCAGCGCAAGGCGGCGGCTGTGTTGTTCGCAACTCCCCCTGCCTCTTCCTTTAAGGAGGCCCTGGGGGTCTTCTTGCACGCAGAGAAGGTCGAGCCTTCCTTCTACAGGTGGCCAAACTCATGAATAATATGTCAATTTTATGTTTTGGAAGCTAACTAGAGGTCAAATTACCTGATAATTATTTTACATACCGGTGCTTTCTCGGGCAGGATATTGAATTTTGTCAATGCAGGATGACTAACGATCACGCCAGGGTGGTTAACGTACACGACTTCACTTGCAGTTTGTCTTTTATTAAAACTTTATTCTGATGCCATGTGTTGAGTTGCGCCGGCAACCTATTCTCGATAACAGCACGCTCACGGTGTGTACTTTGTGGTGGTAGTAGTGCCAATGTTATGAACTGAAAGATTTTCCGTCGACACTGCAAAAGTTACTTGTTGATTCATTCGAATGAAAATGACTGATTTGCACGTGTACTGGAAGCCCTCCCCGCTGAATAAGAGTATTTCTTTTATATAATCAGCTGCTCTGGTGTAAAATGCTAATATAAACCGTACGCTGTGCGTAGTCCAAGTGCTGCTACTACTACGGACTGAAGAGTAATGGGTAGTTACTCCTGCTTCTGTACATATGGCAGCTGTATGTACCACTGATATGGACTGGTGTATGCTGAAGAGTAACTTGGACGCTGTTACCGCGTGAGCGGGACGCAATATGTACCTGATATTACTATTGTATATTTAGTCTTAGTTTCAGTTTTACGTTGTAGGACAGAATCTTCAAAAATGTGGGGCCTAAGCCGTATATGAACACGTGTTTTCGCTACAGAGATATCATATCAATCACCAGGTGCTCTTCGATTTCATTATCAGCCGTCTACACGACCTGGCGGTTAGGCCTCGAGGTTTTCACGTCAGGACGGAAGCGAAACCTTCAACTGATAAATATTATCTGTCTAAAAATTTCAGCTGTTAGGAAATCGTATAAGGGGGGATTAGTTCACTTCGTGTTTTGTGTAGCTGATCACGTTCCAGCAGTTGGCAGGTGGCAGTTACGTCGTGTCTTAAAAGCTTCCGTTTCATTGAGATGCCTTCAGTCTAATGTTACAGTAAAATGTCTAGTTTGGACGCACTGCTTTGAATCCAACGTACTTAGCAAGTCAACAACAAATTGTGTCAGCAAAAATAGCGAGTTTCAAAAGCTGTGTTATAAAATCGAATTCTTTTCTAATAAGAGAATCTTGGGGAAATTCCTAAAAATAACACATTTCTTATGTATGTGCTTAACACAGTTTCAGTTCATTACGTACATTTTAGTTGGCACATACAATGCCATTTTTTTATAAGATTTTAGCATTTATTCATTTCGAAATGGCGATCATTGTTGATAAGATATGCACACTTGCTCTTTAAAAGAACACAGCTGTATCAGCACAGCCTTAAAAGTATAACATATAACATTATGCTGCTATGCTGGTGTGAAAACATTTTCTCCCCGAGTTATACAATATTTGCACTCTTGACGCACTTTTTGCACTCTCATGAGATACTTTTTGCTCAGTAACGACACCACTATTAATGTTTGCTTCGTTGAAAGAAACGTGGTAATCATTTTGTGTTCCTGCAGCCAAAATTTGCTGATGATTGGCAAGTGCTACCAGCAGCTGCAGGAGAAGGAGAAGGCCTCCGAGTACCTACAGAAGGCTGTGGACTTGGTGAAGTCTCTGCCTCAGCCTTCGCGGGACGACCAGAGCGCTTGTAAAGAGGCCACCGAGCTGCTGAAGGCGCTGTAACCTGCCGATAAACTTACGCAGAATTTCACCGTGCCTTTGAAACTGTAGCAATCTAAGACAGAAGTTGTGGATCCGTGTGTCCTGTGATGGGTGCGTGTGTCCTGTGCTGGACGCGTGTGTCCTGTGCTGGACGCGTGTGTCCTGTGATGGACACGTGTGTCCTGTGCTGGACGCGTGTGTCCTGTGCTGGATGCGTGTGTCCTGTGATGGACACGTGTGTCCTGTGATGGACACGTGTGTCCTGTGATGGACACGTGTGTCCT
>VCRD01002659.1:46205-81843 GCA_006783055.1 Trinorchestia longiramus
ATAATATAGCACAAATGAGTTTAATCAATGTAGTTGAGATAGATTTACAAATTGGTCTTCAAATATAAAAGTGTATTAATGGGAATATAACTTTTATTGTCCATTTTAATCTGTTTCAACTTCGATCTTGAATATTTTTATTTCCTATTAAATAATTGTCATTTTATGACGTGCATTTCAAATACTTGTAAAATTCTTTTCAGTTTTATATTATATTGTGATAGCCATACCACCATCAGCTAGCGTACAAAACTGAATATCGTCAATCATGTTGGTGAAATCCGTGCTAGTGATGCTGGCCGCCCTCCTGGTCTCGCTCTCTAGCGGCGAGCTGTTCAGTGTGACACTCGTTGAAGGACCGCGCGACGGCAACACTGCCCCTCTCTTGAAGCTGCATCGTGGTGTCGTCAGAGACTGGGTGGCCAAGGCAAACTTCTCTGACCAGACCTTCCAGAACGGGTGCTTTTCTCTTACGTTTGTTCTGTTATAGTTTATTCGAGTTTTCCTTGGAGTGTATCTTGCTAGTGTATAAAAAACTTTTGTCCCTATGTGTCAGGCAGTTTCAGAAATTTGTAGTACAGTAGTTACTTAGCATGTACTATTTCGAGTCTTGGATAGTCATAATTCATTTTAGTATCAGTGTGACCTCAAGACGCCAGCCGTACGCATTACGATTAAATCACCTTGCTATAATGAGATACTGGCACATGATTCATTTTAAGTGTGGCTTAACCAGCTTGCTGTCGAAGTCCTGAAACTTGGAACCTTCTCCCAAGTCATCGAGCATATCTCACCTATACCTCACATTGGGATGTTCATTTCGAAGCCCTCCGAATGTTTGGCAAGATGACGAACGTCCGATAAAAATGAGCTGCACAGCACCTTGTTTTTATGACACATTGGCTTCACTTAATAGACCAAAATATGACAGTGCGCATGCCTCACTTAACTGAAGTTTAAGTATTTATGCTTGGAGTGTACATTATTAGTGGTGGTGTGAAGGTGAGTGAATCATGCTCTGACGCCTGAATATTCGATCTCTAAAGCCTGTATACAGTAGATTAATCTGAGCCTCACTTCAGCTGGGCGTACCTGGAGGTGGAGACGCAGGCAGAGTTGCCGGACAGCGACCAGGCGTACAGCGCCGGCTTCGTGGAGGCAGCTGCGTCCCATACCATGATCTACAACAGCTGGCGGTGGGGAGCCTTGTTGAGGCACAAGCAATTCTTGTATTTCAGTTCTTCCAAACTGTGTATTGATGCATTCACTGATTTATTTGAGATAGATTCTGTAGATGTCTATTGATGTAGACTAAGTATTGATGCAGTGGTGGATGTCTAGATGTATTTCTGACTGTCAATTGATGCAGGATGTGTATTGATGTCCTTGAACTGTGTTAATAATGAACTCTGAACGCTTAATTTTTCACAAAGAAGTTAATTCACTGGAAAAGGCACTAACATACTAAAGGTAGTAAAACAAGTTACTTTTTGGACATGCATATAAATATAATAGAAAAACTGGTTCTAGAAAATTGAATGAGAAAAGAACACTAAAATTGATTACTTCTAAAATATATCTTAGGTATGATGAAAATTCTTGCACTATGATATAGGTAAATAGTATGCATCCTCTTGCAAAACACAAATCACTGTTGTGGTTTACGCGTGCAGCAACACGATGCAAGGCTACTGCGACTGGCAGGGAGAGGAGTACTGCACGGCGCTGCGGCAGTTCATCAAGACCAACCTCGCCTGGATGGAGGACATGATCCACCAGCATGGGGGGCACGACCCCCTCTGGCACCAGGCAAGTGCTGTCATCTGCAGTCCTCCCGAGCTCAAAGCCTTGTCATACTTGTCATGATCAGTGTTATCCGATGGTCAAACTCTGTACCTGGTCACACTTGTTGTGATCAGCGTTTGATGTTCAAGCCCCGCGTTCGGTAAAAGTTGTCATGATTATGACTTTATCATTAGTATAATATATACTCCAAATAGGTTGAATTTATACCATTGCCATTTAATAGATGCTATTCTGAGTAGCCTGACAGGAAATTATAGTTACCATCATCAACGCGCTTGTCAGAAGCAAAACAGTCTATTCCAATCAAGATGATACAGAAAATATGCTACAACATTAAATTTGAAGTGTGGTCATGCTTTCATTTTAATTCAAAAACAAACATGTTGGCTATGTTTATTCCTAATTTCTACCAATAATAAGTTAAGGGTTGAGACCAGCATAGGCAAGGAAGCCCCTCCTCTCCGTGTCATCAGATGCACCCGTACCTGAACTCTACGAGTGCCTTACATCCGCAGTTCCGCCCGACTTCTGCTTCTAATATTCATTATCCATTAGCTCCTCAATCTAACACACATGTCCAGCGAGAGCACACCGCTTAATTACTCGTCTGCGCCGATATTTAGATGATTTGTTGAAAAGAAAATATTGCAGTGTAAAACCATAACAAGTAAACAATCTGGTGCAGGCGAGTCTGGTTCTGGCCCAGCTTCATGGACTGATTGCGGGCTTCGAACAACACGCCACTGAGGGTACCATCCCCCCTGAAGAGATCCTGTAAGATGATCAGTTTTTTGTGAGAATTTGTTAGTTCTTTACCTTTTCCATGATGATCATGTGTTAACTACCGATGCAGAATGTCGAGTTTTTATTTCTTAGGTTGAAAATAACTACTGATTCCATTATTAAAATGATCTAGAATATTGTACGGAAGCAATCATGAAACTGAAAGCAATTTACGAGTTTTAAATTCTAAAATTTACATTGTACAAATACTTTTTTTACCCCTAAAATTTAAAAAATATATTTTAATAAATAAATATCAGAGCTTAGTTTGTTTTCTATGCATATTTCGTCGTTATACACCTGTATATAATTATCATATGAATAGCAACTTTAATGATTTGCTGGGATCGTATGAAATAAAGAAATCTTCGCTTACGAATATTTATTTCCATCCACTGTATATATTTAACTTTAATCTACAGTTCTCTTTTCTGGTGTTCCATCATCCCTCTGTTATAATTCTCCGTCCCTCCATCATGTTTCACCGTCGCTCGGCAGGTGGATGAACATGGCCGGGGACTTGGAGGACCTGGAGAGTGCCCTCAAGCCTCCTTCCAGCAGCCCACTACTCAGGGGAGACGGTCACTGTTCTGCCCTGGTCAAGCTTCTGCCAGGCAACACCGACCTCTACGTCTCCCACGTCACCTGGAACTCGTGAGTGATTGGTTACATTATGTTTGCCTATGTTACCTGAAATTTATGAGTAATTATGTTAATGTCTTCCACGTCACCTCATGCTCGTGAACAATTAATTGCAACACCGGATATTTTTGTTAGTTTGTAGAGGAAGTAAAGAATAACTCCTTACACAATAATTGCCAGATAATTCAAAAATAAATAAACATTCATTACTTCTACCAGTTTCCAGTCGATGCTGCGGATACAGAAGAAGTACATCTTACCATTCCAGTCAGTAGAGTCAGGAGACAGTCAAGACATCGTCCCAGGCCACACAGCAGCGTTCTCCTCGTACCCTGGCATCATCCACTCCGCTGATGACTACTACCTCTTGTCCTCAGGCCTGCTCACTATGGAGACCACCATCGGCAACAGCAACCCGGACCTCTGGGTTGACGTTAAACCTGAAGGAGAGGTGAGGTCTTGGCCTCTTTTTTTCCTTTTCAGCACTGAGAGGCAACATGTCATTCTGATTCTCACCGTAAGTTTTGTGCAGTGGGAATTTTCCGGTGACTACTGTTTGTTGCCTAGCTCAAACGTTTTTCACGAGAAGGTATTTGCTTCGTCGAAAGGAGATGTGAATTGTTCTTCTTATGCAGAAGGAAAGTGCTGAAAGTAAGTGTAGCAAATTTGAACTCTACTTTTACTACATGAGTAAGAGAGGAGGCAGGTACTGCAATGAAGAAATAAATGCTTATTATGACTTTCCTTATGGTTCTGCTGCACTACAGGGAAAGAAGGGATGAGTAAAAGTTCCTTTCTTATGTTGATTTGGGGCAGAGTTGTAGTTTGTCGCTAGCTCACATTACAATCATAATTCGATCAACCCAGTCAGACCGGAAACATGAGGTTTAATATATCTTAGGATATTACTGCTAAATCAGAGAGCCCAACGAAAACACCAACCTTCCTGCTTACGGGTACGATGCACGCACCATACAGCCACTGAGGAACAAGCAACAGATTTCCGGCATCCAAACCACGGTACCCAAACGCGACCACTGCCGGAACCAGCAAAAGCTCTCCTTCCGCGGAAATTATTACTTTCGTCCCTGCAGAACGACCACTAACATCAGCTACAAAGCTGAATTCTCTATGCTCTCTCAAGATCTGTACGCATACTAATCAAGTGCTCTACGCACAAGGACGTCAGTGCGCCATTACTCAATGTGAAGACATGGGCAAGAGCGACGAACGTAATTGGGTCAACAATCTATAGAATACTCAAGTACAAGTTCGTAAAGCTCATGCGTATTTATTTGCATTTCTCCTGTTATGTATAGTATTTCCTAAGAACACTACAGAGTGCTTAGGCGTATTAATACACTGGAAGTAATGGATAGCAAAAATTGCTATAGTAATTTTGTGCAGAATGTGTGATATTGACAAGAGAATGTTTCCAAGTTTGCGTTCAAGATGATAGCGAATGACTATTGTTAACTGAATGATGGACACACTATGATTTATGTTCAGACCACAATTGACAGCTTTTAACCCTGTCATCGTATCCAATAAGACGCTTCAGTCTCATTAAGTTGACACCTCTGGTACGCCTCGCGTCATGCAGCTACTGACAGCTGTGGTCTGCCCGCAGATGCAAGAATGGATCCGCGTGCTCATCGCCAACCGCCTGGCAGTGAACGGCAGCGGCTGGTGCAACACTTTCAAGCTCCACAACAGTGGCACCTACAACAATCAGTGGATGATCGTTGACTACAACCGCTTTACGCCTAATAAAGTCATACGGTAAGGTCGTGTCGTCTGGCTGAACTTTCTTTTGCCGGTTTCCCCTGATACATATTGTATACTTTGACGTTATCTCCCTAAACACCGAGGTAATCGCTTTTAGAGACAGTTTCAGAGAATAAAAATCTCAGCTAACTTATTGCCCAAATACTCATTTTGTACACACGGCATTGGCTTGTCTACATAAAAGTTTCGGGTAAATTTCTCCGTTTCGAGTGGTCTGCGGCCCGTGTTCTGTATCGGGTCTCTGCTTGAGCAGAAAGACTGCGGGTTCGAATCCCGGCAATGAATACGAGCTGTTTCTCGTTTCACGCCGTGAGCTCGCACTTATCGGTAAGCCCTCAACTCCCCGCCCATGGACACATCCCAGGATCATTGCATGGAGCTCACCATCACCCTTACTCTAAGAATGTTAACCTTAAGAATTTGAAAAACCAATGTACTAAATGTCTATGTACTGTGTACTTGATTGGAAATAAAGATTGTTTGTTTGTTTGTTTCTAGGTGGGAAATAAAAATCTCTGCACGTTTTTCTGTTTGAATCTTTTTTTTTAATGATTATTATGCTGCTTTTGTTCTGCAACGTAAATGCTATTAATTTTGTTACAAAGACGTGTAGCTATGAAATTTCATGCTGGTTTTAAATCGCTTGCATTCAATGTTTGAAGTTCCTTGAGCGTCTTTTGATGTACGCCAGGCTGCGACCTGAGTTTGAGCCTTCTGTTGTTTAAATTAATTGCTCAAAAATTCCCTCAATTGTCCACTATTTAGAGTTCTTTTCTTCATTATTCTATGTATTCAGTTTTCCAGTTAACGAATGATCTATAAATAGGCTCAAAATTATCTCGTGCATCAATTTTAGCTGTTCACCTCATATGCAAATTTTTTTTTTATAAGTAAAGATTTTGTTGAAACGAAATATTTCAGTATTTTGAGACATGTTGACTTAATTCAGATGGAAATTATACTCAAAAAATAATTGTAGGTCTGCTTAACCCTCACCAGGCAGCACGGGGTCTAATGGACCCCATCGCAAGTTCAATACATACGAGGACGAGACCTTGTGGTACCTGCGTAGAGACACCAAGGATTAGTATCGGTAAATGAGTTTGTTTTAAAACAGAGAAATCTTATTTTGTAGGCCTGGGACGTTGTGGGTTCTGGAGCAGATCCCAGGCTTGGTCGTTGCAGGAGACCAGTCCCAGTACCTGCAGCAGACCTCCTACTGGCCGAGTTACAACGTGCCTTTCTACGACGAGGTCTTCAATGCCTCTGGCATACCTGCTCTGGTTGAGCAGTATGGAGACTGGTTCTCGTATGACAAAACGCCCCGAGCGCTCATTTTTGCCAGAGACCAAGGTATTGTTTCTGCTTCATTAGACCACAAATTTTTCCCTTTACTTTTCTCATTGTCCTCATGACGCGCTTTCGTTCAGGTTTTCCAATTTTCATGCTCGTTCCTTGTACAGATTTGATAAGGACAAGCTGAGATCTGTAACTACAAAACTTGAGCTTCCGCCGTATACTGATGTTACGACTATTTCTCTACTTGCTTCTTCCACATTATGCATGACTGAAAGTGTTGATGTCCTATGAATGTTTGTCACATTTCTACGGCGAGCAAGATTTTCGAAGAAAAGGGATTTGAGCTCTTGCTAAGTTTAAGAATTTTTTTATTAAGAAATCAAAGACCAAAACCATTCTTCAACAATTGGCATTTATTTTATGCAAATGTTGTAGCATTCAACCTTTCCGTCGATAAACAGAGCGAGAAGCACGCTGGAGATGTCTGTTCTCGTCAGTTTTGCTGGGTCACACATGATGTTCTTGAGAGTTTGAGGCAACTAACCTGAAATGCAGCAACTAATTTTGTGACTTTAGTTGTATGGATGCTTAGATTGACCTCATTTTCTTTGTTCCCCTTCTATTTCCGTGTCACGGGGTCGGTTATTGATTGTATGTAAATTATATCCACTATCACATTGGTCATCTACTGCTGATGCTGTCACTCTTTTGAATAAATATATAATTGCCATATTTATGTCTCTTCAGATTTAAACGAAAATGTTGTTTACCTTCTTTGTTACGACATCGATGGTTAATTAAACTTTCTACTCTGTAGTCAATATGCATTTTCTAATCAATGTACTGATACAATGAAGAGTTTGTTATGAATTTATTTATTTTTCCAATTGCCGTTTGAAGACGTGCTGTGCATCCAATTCTTGTAGCTCAACAGAAATAATCTCTCTTACTCCCACAAAAGGCAAGGTGCGGGACCTAGGAAGCATGATCCGCCTGATGCGCTACAACGACTTTCAGCACGACCCTCTGTCGAGGTGCGACTGTGACCCACCCTACAGCGGGGAGAATGCTATCTCTGCTCGTAACGACCTCAACCCGAAGAATGGGACGTACCCTTTCGAAGCCCTGGGACACCGGTCCCATGCAGGTACTGACATGAAGGTCACGTCGTCTGCCCTCTTCCCTGAGCTGCAGTTCCTCGCCATCAGCGGCCCCACGCACGAGTCACTACCGGTGTTCCAGTGGAGCACTTCTGATTTCGCGAACGACACACCACACTACGGACACCCTGACGTGTGGGACTTCCCCGTTGTGCACGTGTCGTGGACTTGGTGATCCCCGTCGTGCACGTGACGTGTATCTGGTGATCCCCGTCGTGCACGTGACGTGTATCTGGTGATCCCCGTCGTGCACATGACGTGTATCTGGTGATCCCCGTTGTGCACCTGACGTGTATCTGGTGATCCATATCGTGCGCGTGACGTGGATCTGGTGATCCTCGTCGTGCACGTGTCGTGGATCTGTTTATTCTCGTCGTGCACGTCTCGGGAGACCTGGTACTGTTCGTCTGTAATGTGGAAAGGATTTATTGAACCTGTGCCTTGGTCTCGGCTTTCAAACCCCCGGCGTGTGTACATTCAGCATTCGTATTCTCATCATGGTATCCTCGTACTCAGGCCTATGAACTACTTAAGGTAGATCCGAGTGTTTATTTTTTCAATGAAAAGATATCCACTTGTTGAACCATTTTTTTGCCTATGCCAAGGATCCTCATAGAGCAGAAGTGTTTAATTAAGCATAAGCTTTTGCTAAATCGACATGAAAAAGTTATCTAAGAGAGCTCATCTGAATTGCCCTGTTGGGAAATGACCTGAGTACAATTAGTGCTTTCACTTCAATAGTTATCATATATTGAGTGAGGCTTGGTCTTCCTTAAATTAAGGTATTCAAGAAACTGTTACTCTGGCAATAATGTTAATTTTTGAAACCACTATGTTGGCCCTTATTTTTATTAAGATCAGAGTGGTGGGTTGGTACTGCATGTGCGGCAACTTCTTGCTACTCGATAAATAGCGAATATTTGTCTCATTATTCAAAAGTTATTATACTAAAAACATTTCAAAGCTCTTCTTACTAATTTTTATTCAAATTTGTGTGGGTATTTTTACGTATATATAATTATTATTTATATACTGGGTTAGAAATGTAAAAAATGCTGGGTAACAGATATATCTGGCAAAATAACGAAAATGTTGACCAGGCACAGAATTGAGGGAAGCATGTGTGTGTACAGTAAATTGTTTACAATGTTTTGATGGAGGCCTAGTCTTGCACGAGGAACACCCTTGGGGTTCTGCACCCCTGTCTGTGTGGGACAGAGATAATACTCAGATCAACTGTAGAGATTCATTATGCCTTGCTGCAGACGACCAGAACGAGGGGCAAGACTGCAATAAGATGATGGGCACTATGTCTGTGTAAGCGGGATTTCACTTGAGTTGTGCCTCTCGTCTTTGGCCACATACTTCTCCCGGTGTAGACGAAAATTTCAAGCTGCGTTATTCTTATTGATTAGTTTTATTTTACAGGGTAGCATTAGAAGTTTTATCAACGTAGAATAAGTTTTACTTCTCCTTGATGTTCTTTTGTTTATTTCGACATGCTCAAGGTGCATCCAAGTGTGTAAGTGTACTGTTATGCAGCTCCTAATTTTATGTGATAGCTTGTTAAAATCTACCTGGTGATGTGTTCTTTATTCAAATTTGGATGTTGATACATTGTTTTTATAACGGAGAGCGAAAACGCTCTAGATTAAAATTTTCCTATAGTATTCAATGAATGAAAATGTTATGTACTTCACGAAACTATATGGGGTTCATCATGAACTCCTCTGTGTGGGATTATGGTGGTATTTTTTGAGTATCCTAACTAATTATTCTATGTATATGTACGTCTAGTTGGATGTGTGCTAGAGCTTTGTGCCGCAGCCGATCACGACAATTCTAGCTCTTTGACGACGTGTTGGATTTGCGTGTGTTTGCACTACAATACTCACACCACTACACCCAAGTTCGCAAATTCATGCAGTGTTTTGTAAGGCAGCTTTAGTAGAACACTAGTGGCCTCATGTCGCTAGAAAAATTACTGACACCCAGTACACCTACATTTCATTGACTACACTCGTTACTTTCCATTTAGCCAGTTTTGTTACATAAAATCTCCCTGTGAATCGCTGTGCATTTGAATTAAAGAGCAACAGCTATCTAACCTAAATGGACAGGACGTGGGTGATTTTCATACTTGTGCTTAACTCTTATAACTGAATCCGATTATTTCTGGGGCTTGATTTCTCTGATGCATTGAAAATATATTAAGTGTTTTATAACATAAAAGTGTGCCACTGAGAATGACCTCTTTTTTACAGAAAGAATTCGGCAATTCTAAATATTACGTAATGTAATAGAGACTGTGTAAACTGGTTTCCACTCGTTCAACAAAAATTGATGCTTTGTGCCATGTTGTTTTCATTGCCCTATAATTATAAGTGCAGATGTTTAACAGTAAAGTATAGATACTTGAATTAAATACAATACTGATGATACTTCAACACTCCTTTAACCAAAATAGAATTTTATTTAGCGCTATATGTCTGTTCATTATTAGGTTCTAATACCACAGTATTTGATTCCAATTTGAAGGTTAATGTTGTAATAAATAAAGTATTTATCGGTTGTAATTAGCTCATTAAAAGTAATGATAGGTCCACCTGAATACACTCAAGTCTCGTTATTTGCCGTAATTTAAGCCATAATTTAAGATTTTAAAAGTTCTTATATGCAGAAAAACACTATGGAAAAACACCAAGTTAACTGGGTAATACTGAAAATAATGAAGAAATGCTCTGCAAACTACTGGAAGTTGTGAATGATGCAAATAATGAGGGGAAAATAACCAGGTCTGAGTACATTACCATGTAGTCTCTGAAATTATCACTGAGCTCGTCCCGTGCATGTCTCGGAAACATGCACTCCTAATTACAAGCTTCTCCATACTTTATGTGTATACATCCTGTCGTTTTTAGGAGGTTAAAAAAATGTACCTCAACAGACCATATAACATTTTTCTATTCTTCAACAATCGAACTTTCATATTTTGGATCAGTACACCTCTTCTGCAGCAGCTTAACGTTGCACCCCTTTTGTTGTTATTGGCTTTGTGGATCTTCTGTTTTCCCGTGCTTGCCAAAACGATAATGTTTGAGTGAATTTGCCGCCTGCAGGAGTAGTGTTGCAAATGAATATACACCCAAAAGAAGGAGACAAACACAGGCAAAATATGCGCAACAAATAGTCATGTTGTTTATACAGTGTTAATTCAATTATTTTCGTCACTCTTGCCCCGTTTTGACGTTGGGACCGTAAGCGTTAGAGTTCTTGTACGTAATCGTAATCTCTTAGACTATGTGGCCCTAGTGAAGGGATTTGTTTAGTTGAGATTTTGTTTAGGCTTCGAATAGTTCAGGAGCAGAAATAACAGAGCTTATCAAAAATGTCGAGTGCTGTGGAGACAAAATCATACTTGTTTACCATACAATGCAGTAAGCGCTCAGTCAACGAGTTGCA
The DNA here is from genome assembly GCA_006783055.1 of Trinorchestia longiramus. Classification (NCBI taxonomy): domain Eukaryota; kingdom Metazoa; phylum Arthropoda; class Malacostraca; order Amphipoda; family Talitridae; genus Trinorchestia; species Trinorchestia longiramus. The sequence continues at coordinate 57,146 of VCRD01002659.1, forward strand.
CTATGGTGCTAAGTGACGTCCACAAGGGGCTCGACATAACATCGGACCGTCACCGAGTTCCACGGCCGTTACTTCAAAAATTACGTCGTGATGATGCTTCCGTTAGGAGCAAAGGGTGAATTTCGATTCACAAATATGAACCCTGCCCTGCCTTCTCAGCAAGGTGGGCGCAAGTCAAAAATTTAAAATGATATCGGAGTATTGAATGCATCGTTGAATTTTCTCAAATGAAAAAAGTTTTGCAAGAAGTTATCAGCGCTATCTAAAATGTATCCTCATATTCTAGAAATTATGCATTTTCAACTTTGGTTTGTCAAGAAATTGTCGCAAATGCTTAACCCGTATCCTTCAGCAGAAATTTTATGACAAAATGAAAGTAAACTCAATTTTATTTGCTCCCAGTTCTCAGTTTAATGACATTTTTATTTCATTTACAGTGCATAGTGAACAAACTCCAGGAAAATAGTCTAGTATGCTAGTTCTTTGCCCAGAGTGGCTTTTTTCTCACAGCTCTGCTGTTATTCCTCTGCCAATCGTTGCTCTGCTAATCACTGCTCTTCTTACCTTTGCTATGCTAATCATTGCTCGTCTTATCTTTCCTCGGCTAATCACTGCTCGTAAGTTACTTAATTAGGGAGCCTCGCTCTACAGGTCACGCGGCCTACGACCCCTGGACAAACACTCGTGGAAATGAAAATAACCATTGTAACTTACTTGGCTGGATTGCATTTTTTCGACACCGTGAAATTTGTTCTGACTCGAGACCCATCTCATTGCACCGCGTTAATTCCTGTTCCTCCTTGAGCTGATGCGAGTCTTGGTTTTGTGAGGCCCATGAGAACTTTTCACTCAGGCTTTCGTGTTCGTTTCTAGCAAACTTCCGTAGTTTAGGAACTGTTCTAGCTTCTTCCGAGCTCCACCCTTCTTTTGTGAATTTTTTTAATCAGAATAATAGCCTTTGCCAGGTCCACTGCCCATCCCTGACAGGCTGGAGGAGCAGCTCGTGCCAAGTTCGGTCGAGTTTTTAAGTGATACGAAAATTATAAGATTCTAGAACTTAAACCACGACTTTGGGTCATGGACTGAAAGCTGGTGACCATATTTTAAAACCGTGACAGTGAGGACTTTTTTTGCTATGAGATACTCATGAAAACAGTGTCGCTATGTCATTTACTTATATCGTGGCAATACTAATTTTGGAAAATTTGTTTCATGTTAGTCTCAAAGAAATGTTTTTGTGATAAACTGCGTTTGCTGGGAACAGTGGAAGTCGGCCTGCTCGTCCCTACGAAGTCCTCATCTGAAGCCAGCTGCTGAGTTACTAGTAAGTTTATTTTTTTGACTTAAATTCTGGAGTTAGCGCTTTTATGTCTGAAGACTTTGATAATGACCACATTTATCTATGTTCATACTTTTTCTGAAGAGAATTAAATTTTCGTAACTAGATAGAACCAATTGTAATCAATCGTATGAATCTTATACGGTGTGTATTGATATGTAATGCTATTAATTTAAACCTTTATTATATACGTGTGTTGTAAAGTGAAGTGCTTTAGTATCACTTGTTAAGTCTGATATATTCTATCAGCCTCAATAAGTTTGTTCTCTCTAACGAAGCTAAGCTAACCTAACCTACACTAACTGAAACTATTTCCTTCCTCTGCACCTCCATGTATTGTTCATTATTTGCACCATTTCCACTGATGTCACTTCAGGTGATATCTATGTTCCGTCCATGCTAATATTGAAATGAAAATGTACGAGTTCTCGAATGATTGGTAAAACTGAAGTTTTGGAATCAAGGTAATATTTAGTTGCAGCGTATAGTTTATTCACCCGATGAATTGCTGTCCTCTATTAACGAATTTTATAATTCAGTTTGGGAAGCTAACTTTTTAAATTTTGAAGCAATGCACGATGGGTAAGAGAAAATACAAAGATGACGGACTATATGCAATAACTAAAAACGTTGACCTTATACCACCTGTCCCAATCCTAACCTCAATTTCAATTATAACTTCTATCTCAGGAAAGCCTACAACTTTGAACTCAATTTCAACGTTAATATCTGCCTCAATTTCAACTTTTTTCTCAGCCTCAACTTCAGCCCCGTCCTCAGCCTCAACTTCATTTCTAATCTTAAATTTAATCTTAACTTTCATTTCAACCTTGCTCTTCATTCCGTCTTCACCCAAGACTTTTACTTAGTTCTCTCTCAAAACCTAACCTTCACCCCTGCGTCTGCTTCTGCGTCTGTCGCCGCATGAAACTGATGCGTAACTTAGTTTTCACTGGCAATGAGCCGCTTCATCAAGTCATTAGACTGCAAAACTAAGCTAAATAAACGGAGCAGCTGTTGACAGCAAAGGGGACGACACTTGTACACAATTATTTCCACTTGGCATTGTTGTCTTCTGCAAAGACGCGTAAAATAGGAGGAAATCTTTGCGTGTGGCACCTAGAGAGAGGCAAGCTGCTGATGGAGTCTGTATTATGTAGCAGAGCCCCGAACTTTTTTTAACACGTTGCCTTCGATTGCCTGATTGGTGTAAAACTTCACTTTGTACGCATAGTCACTAGAAGGATCTGAAAAAATTACAGAACCTAACCTCAGTGGTACACATACGTACCACTTCGGAGTCAACGTGTTAAGATGCTTGTACCAGAACTGCAAATATTCGTTCGACATATTCAGTGGACAAGGTGGTGGGTGACTTACGCACGCTTTTCAATATTTATCCGTTAACTTCTACGCCTGGTCATGGTTTGTACATTCCATTTTTGTAGGAATGTTTTTTTTATTATAGCATTAAACTAATGTGTCCGTCATATTCAACCGCAACCAGAATACCTGTGCAATGTTGAAGGAACAAGATTTTTCGGTTCTGAAATGGTTATGTTTAGATGATGTAAGTTATGTTACGAAACGTGATAAGTGGAATGAGATCGTGTTAATAGACAAATACGACCATAATTCAAAAGTTGAACTAATTTCAGCCGCCCGTGAAATTTTTTGCAAAGAATTGACAACCAAAATAGTTATTGTTACAACTAGCTAATAGAACAAACTATAAGTATACAAGGATACTGTTTTGGTATATTTACCAATGACTTATAAAATTAGCTGCTCAGTGGGAACTCGACTTGGAATTTTATACGGTCTATCTAGAATTCATCCACGAGATATACCAATGAGAGCCACTCCATCACGAGATATACTACTCTATCAGCATGCTATACTCTGAACTCAGGACTGGAAGCAAATTCTATACCTTTATTAATACCTTTTTGTGTTAGTGGGTGTTCAGTAAAGAACTCTTTTGAGTTTGAAAATGGTTTATCAGCTCTCAGTGACGTAGATAATTTGTTCGTATGAGTTTTGGTGTGGATTCTATGTAGACCGACATGTCATTAAAAAAGGCCATTAACTCTAAGAAAATAAAAAGTTGATAAACTACGATAGGCATGAATTTCACCCGTTAAGAACAATACCGTTATAAATCCAAATCATCAAATTTGATCAAAAATTTTCTCAACTGATGTGTTCATACCTAGATAGAAGTGTCAGTAAGTTTTAGTGATCAGTTTGCTGATAGGCTTTTCAGAAATTGGTCGTCTGAATCTGTAGCTAAAAAATGTAAATTGTATAATATTTTTGAGAAAAAAATTAGCTGGGACTGCAGGGCCTCAGTAGTCTTCGAAGAGCTGAATAGTTCCTCGAAATTGTACTGGGATTTCATATATTACAATCAATGGTACCGGCCACGGTCTCGAACCACTTTCCTCTCATGGACAATTCTTTTTTAGTTCACACAAAGGAACAATTTCTGTATCAATGTCCCCTGGCTTTTAAGCCTGTAGAAAACGGTAGTTACCGAGAAGAAATGAAGGCCGTTGAAAACGACTAGCATGATGCGTATATAGAAATAACAATCATTTTTGAATTACACACAAGCATTTGAGAACAGATGTTTGATGGTCAAGATTAAGCACCGACTTTAGAAAATCTCGAATTAAGGGAGAAGAATCACGACTAACTAATAATGATCGCAGATATGCAATCATGCACTGCATATTCACAATCCGTTACAGTGAACTCAAGCGATGCATGATATACTCAATTCTTTACAGGGCGCTGGGTCGTCGGCGGCGTTATGCTGCTCTGTTCTGTGCCGCTCTAACAAGGCCAGAGTCGTTCTGTAATTTGCAAGTTAATCAGATTTGTGGAAATGTATTCAAGAGACCACGGCATTTTCACTCTAATTTACCGAGAAGCAGATACGCACCATGAGTGCACTGAAGTTTCAAGATATGTAAAATGAAATTTCCGACGATGAAATATTTAGAACCTGGCAAACATTTAACGTAAAGAATAGATATTGTAAAAAACTTCATAGAACTATCAGTGCTTAAACCACTTTACTCTCATGTGCAGAATTAAATATAACTGGAATTATAATAATATTCAGGATTCAGGTCATCTGAATAAAGGTCGAAGAATTCCGATTTTAGCGAATGTTGGATTCTTGATAACACGCATAAATCTAAAATCAAACTTATTTACGCGAACATCTTAAATTTATCTCGTCATTATATTCTTATTACGTAGAAATTTGATGTTGGGTGAAAGCAGTTGATGCAGGGCGCAGCAACATAGCTTCCTTTTTTTCAAAACGCTTTGCACTAAAAAATAGTCGTGTTGCCAAACCCTGTATAATGGAAAAATCGATTGATTTCACTTGCAGAGCGAAATAAAACTGAAGTTTCGTCCAAGTATAATATAGATGATACTTGGACGAAACTTCAGTTTTATTTCGCTCTGCAAGTGAAATCAATCGATTTTTCCATTATACAGGGTTTGGCAACACGACTATTTTTTAGTGCAAAGCGTTTTGAAAAAAAGGAAGTTATGTTGCTGCGCCCTGCATCAACTGCTTTCACCCAACATCAAATTTCTACGTAATAAGAATATAATGACGAGATAAATTTAAGATGTTCGCGTAAATAAGTTTGATTTTAGATTTTTGCGTGTTATCAAGAATTCAACATTCGCTAAAATCGGAATTCTTCGACCTTTATTGAGGTGACCTGAATCTTGAATATTATTATAATTCCAGTTATATTTAATTCTGCACATGAGAGTAAAGTGGTTTAAGCACTGATAGTTCTATGAAGTTTTTTACAATATCTATTCTTTACGTTAAATGTTTGCCAGGTTCTAAATATTTCATCGTCGGAAATTTCGTTTTACATATCTTGAAACTTCAGTGCACTCATGGTGCGTATCTGCTTCTTGGTAAATTAGAGTGAAAATGCCGCGGTCTCTTGAATACATTTCCACAAATCTGATTAACTTGCAAATTACAGAACGACTCTGGCCTTGTTAGAGCGGCACAGAACAGAGCAGCATAACGCCGCCGACGACCCAGCGCCCTGTAAAGAATTGAGTATATCATGCATCGCTTGAGTTCACTGTAACGGATTGTGAATATGCAGTGCATGATTGCATATCTGCGATCATTATTATTTAGTCATGATTCTTCTCCCTTAATTCGAGATTTTCTAAAGTCGGTGCTTAATCTTGACCATCAAACATCTGTTCTCAAATGCTTGTGTGTAATTCAAAAGTGATTGTTATTTCTGTATACGCATCATGCTAGTCGTTTTCAACGGCCTTTATTTCTTGTTGGTAACTACCGTTTCCCTAGACTGGATAGGTGACTTGTTCTTAAGAGTCAGCTACTGAAATTTGTTGCACATTAGAAGAACTTCATCAGCCGCAACAATAATTTTAGCGTGTGTGTATTCCCCATGCAGAGCGGAGGTTTGCATGTAAATGAATATGCATTGAAGGAACTTTAATAAAAAATGCATGCCAGTAGCAGTATGTACAAGAAAAAAGCTTATAAATACCTATTTTAGAAGATTACGTGCACATTTCTTTTGGTTGAAACTGTTCTGCAAATTATTGGATCATTCAAACTAAAACATATTTTTTGGGAATTAATAAATAAAAAAAGTGTTTCTCAGGGGTAGCAGGAGCTTTTTCCCGTGAAAATGTTGCACGCGTGCATGAACATATCAATCAGACGAACCTGCTATAATGAATCACGGGCCTAGCAAAACATTGTACTCGTAGTACAGTTCATTTATTAATTTAAATTCGTTAACTGTCCCCCTGATACTGGCAGCTGACAGTAGTTGGCGTCAGTTATGGCAGTAAATTAATCATGTATGCGGATAATATAGTCATATTAATTTCAACCAAGAAATAGAGCTCAATGCCGTGAGGAAGAGGGAAAGTAATAGCACGCATTATACATAGAAACTAAAAAAATACTTTATGAATTTGAGAGCTTTCCATAACTTTTTGGGAATAAGTTTAAAATCTCTCCCCCTGTTCACCATTTTTCACTCAAAGTTTCCTCTATTTTTATCTTAACACGTTGCCTCCGATTGCCTGATTGGTGTAAAACTTCACTTGGTACGCATAGTCACAAGAACGATCTGAAAAAATTACAGAACCTAACCTCAGTGGTACACATACGTACCACTTCGGAGTCAACGTGTTAATAACTTATTTCTGGCCAAGAGCTCAACAAAATCGAGAGACTAATGAAGCAATGCAGCTCTGAATCTGCAACTAGAATTCTTTGAAGCATTATCTCTCCGAGATAACTTTGATGCCAGATTAACCTTTTGCTTCTTTTTTAGGCATTTATAAAAGGTATTACAATTACGAGTACACGTTTACTCAATTTGGATTGTCATTGTAGTAGCAAAAGTCGACATTTATGTTGGTTTGTGAGCACTGCAGTGCAATGGGTGTACCTTTCTAATCATGTAGAGAACCTAAAATGTATATACGACAGCTCTGTGGGCATAAAATACAAGAACTTACAGTTGCACTATAGTCTTGTTAACACTCAAGTGCACAAATATGTTCATGTAGCGATACATTTTCAGCTCCATACAGAGTAGTGTAGATTGTAGGATCACAACCGCATGGTTATTTTGATCTCTCTGCTTTACTGACTTTTCTCAATCCAATACAAAACTTTGCATACCACGCACTCCAGTGCTTCACCCATCAAGAACTGAACACAGAGGAATCAGTATTGACAATAGACAAAGTTCTACCTACATGCATGACGCCATGTTACTTTATGCTGCTACACTGTACTGTTGTGCTCCATAACGTTATGCTATTGAGTACAAGAAATATCAAATAGAGCAAAACACGGTCCAATATCATATGAAGTACAACAGAGTTTCCTAGCCAAAGAAGCGTTTACTGTGCTTACGCTGACGCTGTTGAGATTGTTCATAATGGCCTGTCACGTGCACAACACAGGGAACAGATCCAGAGCTGCCGTGTATGTCCTGCGTGACTGGATTACATAGTCTGCAGTGGGACAAGCGATTGCATTGCTGCACTCGGATGTTAAATGAACTCTAGTTCAGTGGAGAGATAACTCAATTTTTGTTAGCTAAATAAGCCGCTTGTTTAGTTCTGCTATACGCTGTTGTATTTGATCATCCATATTGACTCACTGTGTGTTCATGCATTCAATTATAGCTACCCAGTCTCTAAATTTACAGATATCCAAGCTCAGACTAGGATTTAATCATACCTTGACTAACTCTGACTTTAATCCCAATCATAAAATTTCCGGATTTGTCAATAGATTTTACGAGTCAGACTGTATGACATAAGGTCTGACTCTGGCTCTTCATTTCTGACTCTTCTGCGTTCAGAATATGGCTTAATGTTACTCTCCATGCGAGCATCATAGTAGTTTCTGCTTAGGAGGACACTATGATCTTCCGTATGATAGTTTTTCGTGATCCTGCGAGTTCAAAATTCGAAGTGCTACGCAAAGTTGTCATCGTTTCTTCCGATTCTATACTACAATTGGTTCACATACAATGTGTCCATTATACAGAAATACACAAGTTATTTCGTTGTACATCGGGGCTTCGATTAGCAGAAGGCACAAAATTTGTGAAGCTTGAGCGAAAATTGAGAGAATCCCAGTATAATTCATAGAGGGTATCGCACAAGACGTTTGAATGTTAATAACTTGCTAACTAGTTATTCGATTAATATTTTCTATTTCAGTTCGAGATAAAACATTTTCTGTACCCTGTCAATGTTGCATTCATCGATGCAGAGCATTTCAGAAGTGTGAACATAGACTGAAGTTCGCTTGGGCAACAGTCAGGGAAGGAAGTACGGGCAATCACTGGATTCGCGGCAGATCTTTCAACAGCTTTGATTTTGCTCGTGTGTGTGCATTCAAACGAGCCATTTGTCAACAATCAACGCATAGTTTGACTACCTAGCAGTTCAATTTCAAAATTATCATCAGGCATAGCAGTAGCATGACAAGAGCTTGAACCGTTAGAGCAACCTCCGACAATACTTCAGCTTGCCACCACATAGAAATGGACAGACGTCAATGAGGAAGTGAGGTGCGCTGCGATATTTGGGGCAATCTCGTCTGTGTTTGTTTGCTTGCGTTGAAAATTTACTCTGCCAATTATATTCTCTTCGAATTTGCCACAACTTTGAGGCAGTAGTTCATCTTTTTCTAAATTATCTGTTGTAAAATCTAAATTGGAGCCGAGGTGTAAAATTTTCTGCTACTATACTACTTTTCACTTTTCAGTAATTTATTATTTTTGCGTGTATGCTTCGACCTTTATCACTAGGCAGGGTCTCCTCTGCTGCAGTTGTGGGGATAACAAATACTTTCCAGACTCCAAAGGGGGATAATTCTGAGCTGTGACTTTTCGCCTACCTGAGTTGTTTTCTCAATTCCAGTTGAATAAATATTTGTTAGGCATAAAACGCGCGCGAAGTTCACTCAAGCATTTTTCCTCTTTGTTAAGAGTAAATTTTAAGAATGTATACGAAGAGAGTATTTGTGAGTGCAAAATATATGCAAGAGCATTATTTTTGTTATGGAAAATAATGCGTTAACATACCGCTTGTACTGATAAGTGTCTCTTTTAGGTTATTATACATCGAGGTCACTCGTTCAAGGGCATTTATGTACGTGTGTCATAACGTCATAAATAGTTGAAACTGTTTCTTAAAAGGATTGAATTATGTTTGCTCTTGTACTCGATATCATAAATGAATAAAAAACGTTCTAAATCATAAGGCTATTTGTAGATTTAGAGCTTCCGTTATAACGGTTAATTCCTTTAGTAGTGAGGCTTAAACGTAAATGCAAGGAAATTCTGCTTAGGTTCAACTTTGAATAGGGATCGTCTGCGATCAAATATCTTTCAAACTCAGTTACACTGGCTTATGAACATTGGAATATTATCCGAAAATATTTTTACGGATTTAACGTTTTTTTAGACTACAACATTTCTTAGGTCTTGAACGATTTCTGCATTTATTTTCCATCTACGTCAAAACTCCACTGAAGATGCGCTTTTTCTCTTCTGTAAAAAGATCTGAAGAAAACTTGTAATTTTACTGTTAGTTGAGCTTCTTCATGACGTTCTGAAAGAAGCTTACATTTCTATAACTGCTTGAAGATCTTTGAAAGCTTTCAGAAAGTTTTCTAATTTTGGTAGTGCTGTTAAAACGTATTATTATTTGACTTTCAGTGCCCACGTGTCTGCCACAGTTACTTCTGGCCCTAGTTTAAAAATAGTCTCCCGGCTTTTGGAATACTCCCAATTGTTAGGTTCATGAATAAGAATTTAATTTTGTTCGAGATGTAGTATATTTATCGACTAAGTTGCAATTGTAAATAGAATTTTTGTGAAACTTTCATTTGTTTTCCTTCAGCATGCATTTGTTCTCATATATTTTTGGTAGTATTACTTGGACATGTTAGTGTTCAGGTATCCCATTCGTACGTGGGTCCTTACAGTTAAGAACCACCTATTCAGTACGCTGTTCTGGGCTGAGTTTTTTATTATAGGTTTCATCTAACTATTCTTTCTCTCTCACTCCGGGGGAAAAGGTCACAGTTTCCTTGTGCCTTGAATAAAAAGAATATGACAACTGGAACGAGCTGTTTGGTCAATTCTTGAATTTCTACCAAAGTCCCATGCATAACATAAAGGCGTCAATCACGCACATGCATCTCAATCATACGCAGACATTTCAGTCAGGTAGGTGCACTTGAATCACGCACAGGCATTTCAGTCACGCACACGCACTGCAATCATGCACAGACACCTGGAGTAAAGGCTCTTCTGTGCAGAATAGGGAAGCAACGTGTTCGCTCTTTTGCAGAAAAGGTTTGCAAAGTTATTCTCATTAACCCTCAACTGCCCATTGTGCCATGTCTGGCACATCAGTTTTAAATTAAAATTACGCAAACAACAGCAACAAGAGGAGTCAAAACTATATCTAGGCTCGATCCTTACACGTTCAGTTGTCGTTTGATCGCGGCATGGTTTAGCTAAAGATGTGCATTACTCTGTCACAGCGCTACAAGGCAAAAAGCTCAGTCGACTATAAATTAATTTGGGCAGTTAATAGTTAAGATACAACTAGTCAAACAAGCATTCGTAGAGCTCAGGTGCAAGTTCATTTTAAGGAATGTATTACGCATAGAAATATCGTAATATAATAAACTTTTTAGTAAATACAATTTGTACGAATTTTCAACAAAAAATGCTTTAAACTTAAAAACAAATGGTAAGCTTTCAAAGAAGAATCAAACGTTTTCAAAAGTTGTGCAAAAAGTATTTGAAACACATAACTATTATCGATCGTTTTGAATTTCATAGGATACCTACGTATCGTTTGCTCCAGGATTCGAACACTGATTAAAATATTATTCTACAATTAGTAAGAGCTTACAATGTAACGACAGTGCTACGAGCAATCGTTCTGTCGCAAACCAACAAGTTATCATCCCTCCAGACTATCATTATGCTACAGATTAAATAGTGTTTCCTTCTGAGTAGGTCACAATCAGGAATAGGAGGCACAAAGTAGTCACAGACAATCCAAGGATTGTTGCCTCGAAGAAGATAACCCTTCATCCGATAACTAAACTGAAGAGAATTGTGAAAAAAGATCTCAGAACATCTAAAAATGAGTCGTTTGAAGAAAGCGTGGCAATTAGATTCAACATTACTGAAAAGATAGTCACCAATGCTCTGAGATGGAAGCACTACGCAGGCGCCGTGAGGAAGACTACTCTTGCGAAAAGAAAGCACATTTGCGCTCGTAGACAGTTTGCTACCGGAATGTTGAAGAAAAAATAACTATTTCGAAATGGGGATGTGGTCAGATGAGGCATAATTAAATTTATTTTACAACAACAACAATCGTATGGTTCAGCAAGAGGCGAACTATGCCTACAAATCAAAGATCTCTGCATCAACGGTGTAGCAGGATGGAGGCATGATCCTGTTGTGGGGTTGCTTTTCATTAGCTGGCACAGGACATTTCCGCTTTATAAAAAGAATAATAACCTCCCAGAGACACAACGAACGTTAGAAAATAATTTTTAGCATTATCTTAAAAGTCTCAGCATGGGAAGACATTGGGTGTTTCAACAAGCCTGGCAACACACTTCTCTGAGAAATGTTTTAGTGGTTCAACAGATTCAGTTTCCTCGAGTGGCCTACTGTCTTTAGTCTAAAACCAAATCTTTGGAATGAATTGAAGATTGAAGTCGAAGAGAGACAGGTTTAAAATTTTGGAGATTCTGACTAAATATACATCGAAGAATGGTAAAAAATTCGCCAATGATTTATACAAAATCTTACTTCGTCATACAAGAGGGATTTAGAAGCTACTTTGTCGAAAGGACATGTTACTAACTACTAAAAATGATTTTTATGTGCCGTAACGAATACTTTTTTGCACCACTTTTGATATTTAATTATCCATTTATGAAGTTTAGCTCTATTTCTTTTAGTGTATAGTATTTTCAGTTGGAAATTTACGTAATATTTTTTGATTCTAAGTTGTTCCATTCTGATATTCTTATACGTATATAATACATTACTTAGAATAAACTTTTAAAGTGTCTCCAATTCTTATTTTATTAACTGTATTTGTATTGATATTACAAAATTCCCAGCGTAGGCTTTACAATGAGTGTAATACGCCATCTATGTTCTTTTAATGTTAGCGTTTTAACATAAAGAAATATAGATATCTTCTGTCTATTTCCGTCACAGCTGGCAAAAGTTTTTGGCAATGCGCCAGTATTGTTTCATGCGTCATTTTTAAACTTTTCTTCAGTTTGTGATTCCCTTTGAGAGTGTTGAAGCATTTGTTAAATAATTGGAAACAATCTGATAAAATATATGTTACAGTTTTTGAAATTGTCACTATTCAGAGATGGAACATTTTTGCTCACGTTACACCAGAAAATCGTAGCATCCACCATGCAACTGCCGATACGCCCTCGTAAAATACTGCAATAAAGAGGAAGCGTCTGTGGAAATTTATGTTTAGTCTGATCGTTTTGAGGCAATCTTATAATCTATAAATCAGAATCTATTAATCTAAAATTAAAATGAATGTCGTTTTAGGTTTAATTTTTACCATACGTTTCAAAATTGCTATTTCTGTTCTTTTATGACACTTTGATCGTCTGTGTTATGGAACTGATTAAATTCAATGATGCAAATTTCTGGAAGCATCTGTAGCTTCAAGGCTATCATCAAAAATTCTTTAGTGTGACCATGGAACTCCTTACATCAAAATTGTATGCTTGAGACCAATTAATGTATTTTCTGCTACCAAGCAAGTGGTGGAACGAAGTCTGCTTTACCTAAACGAGTGAGCGAAAGTTTTACCTCCGCTCTTCAGAATGGAGGTCGAAACCGCGCATCAGAATGAGCGCAGATGACTATTGATTTTTTGCATGTTGCTTTGATGCATTAGGCTTCATTGAGCTAGCGCTAGCCGTGCCAGTTTCACTTTATAGATTCATATCTGCAAGAATTTGAACCCCAATGGGATAGGAATAGTGAGGAAAAGACCTAATGACCTATTTTCGGCTGCGTTCAGCCGAAGTTGCATGACTATTCTGTTCTCATCGGGATGCTGATGGATTATAAGAACACAAAATTATATCTCAGTTTGTATTTATTTTATCACTTTGGACTTCCTGATAAGCTGATTCTGCAAAACATTTAACGGTCCAAATATAACTACAATAATGTCAGTGAATGATGATGCATAATATTCCTGAATTAAACTGACTACGGTGTTGAATTTTGCTCTAATTCTACCCTGCATCAGTGGTGCTCCTAGTTACGTTGACATTATGGAGACATTGTTCTCTATAAATACTGTTGAAATTGTTCATCTCAATGTCAGGAGATAGTACAACTATTTCACCAACTGATCTCAGCCAGGGCCTGGATATTCAAATACCACCAGTTATAATTTTCCTATATTTTTAGTATTACTTGAACTCCAAAGGCCAGGATGTCGCAGTAAAGCTGGTCATCCTAATTCATTGTGAAGTGGAGCACTTAAGATGTGGAGTCCGACTCCTATAACTTTTGGAAACCAGGTTTCGACTCCAATGAATTTTCGAAGCCACACTGATTAAAACTGATGTTATGTATGTATAAATGTAAGCCATAGAAATTTTACCTTCTCATACAGAGGATTTGTTTTTAGAAGTAATGCTTGTCCTTCTCCGCTGCTCTGCATAGACTCGTAAGCCTCTCTGCTGGCGATTGTCATCAACAAATTCTATCAGGACTTAAAGTTGGGGCTTGCAGTTGGGGCTTGCAGTTGGGGCTTGCAGTTGGGGCTTGCAGTTGAGGCTTGCAGTTGAGGCTTGCAGTTGAGGCTTGCAGTTGAGGCTTACAGTTGGAGCTTGCAGTTGAAGTTTGCCGTTGGATCGTTTTTTTCTACGACCCAGCTTATTTTTTGCTTATGGTTTCTTCGTATGCTTCTTTGTAGTTGCCCTCCCTGCATAGTTTTATGTCTGCAAAAGCGCCGTCCTGAATAATTACAGTATATTACTTATTAAATTCAGAGGCACTTTTATGACCGCTGAGGTAATTCGTTTTGCATGCGATCAATTGTTATTGCACAAGTTTGTATTCTTTTTCAGCTTCATGGACTGTGAAACTCTTCTTTGACAATTAAACCTGAACTTACGAAAATTCTCCATATGTAGCAAAATCTGTTCAAATTATTAGGTTCAAGGAAATTATTGGGAATGTTAATCGTCGGATGTTTTCTTTTCACATGCAATTTGAAAAAGCAACTGAAGATTTAATTATCAAAAACTATTGTTGCTGCTTATCTCGATGACCGAGACATATATGTACTAAATAGTAAGCACAACTTGTGTGTTATTAAATAAATGGTTCATTGTGCTGGTTCTAATCCTAAACTCCTGATAAACGTTTTTGATGTTAAATTTTTACTTAGAAGGTTTTGTCGGTCACTCATTGTGTTAGAGGTCACTTCTTAAGGTCGCTGAACATTTTCTTATACTTTGTTGAGCGTCTCAGGTGAGAGGAGCTGGAGTACACTTCCTGAGCCAACTGACACATTGTAAAGCTTTCATTAGGTACTCGACAAAATTAGGCCGCTAATTCGAGTATTATTATGGGCCATATAAGTAAATATTAAGCCTAATATTTCGCTCTCGGTTTTCACACATGATTACGAAACTTTTAATTTTGCAAGCAGCTCATTTTGTTGGCATTGTATGTTTGTACAGGAGGTGCACTGTAAATCCAATCGAAATTTTGCCCTAATTACATAATGAATTACAATTATGAATAAAGTTCCACATTTTCTTATTGTTAAGTGTGAGCTTATTATGAAGTTTTGTATTTTTAATGGTCTGGGCTTGCAGTTGCCGTTGATTGTCGTTTTTCTGACATTTAATATACATAACCATTTCATTCTACTGAGTTTGGAAAGCTCATCGTTGCGAAGCTATGATGAACGTAAAAATATCCACATAACTGAAAATAATTTTTTCAACAATTCATACTTCCCGAGTTAGTAAATTAAATAGGCCTCTCGTCTCATTCCAGCGCGCTCTTGTCGAGCCAATATTAGGGCAAGCAACTGCACGCTGCAAGTTACGAGCTCACACGCACTCTGCTTCCAAATGCTGGGCCAAGTTGCACTTAATCTCGCCGACAATGATTCCTGCAGCGCTTGTGATGGAGCGCTTACAGGGATAGCAACATTGTGTATTACTTGGCACCCTGTGCAAGTTCTGTTTCGAATGTGTTTTTTTAACATTGAATCGTTGATGAATTATAATGCAGTGATTTAATTCACCGGTTGTTTAAGAGACTAATTACCTGCTAACGCAGCACCCGATAATCATTAGGCTGAGTTCTATTTTGCCGGAGCATTCTGCTGACAGCGGGTAAAAGCGAACGATGTAGACACTCGATTATATCGTAGCTAGATGTTTAACTTTACTGTTGTACACATCCGTTTATCATTTTGTAGAATCTTTCTTGATATGTTATGAAAATTTTTCAAAGAACTCAAGATTTGCATTGGCAAGAGTAGATCTAAACTCCAGGAAATGGAATAAATGAGCCAACTCCAACTGAACGTTTCTTTATAATTACTAGTGTAGGCTGGTCAGCATGGGGGTAGTGGAGGATGAAAAGAAGACCATTATCAGAAATTTAACAATTTTTGTCGCATTTACGAAAAAATTCATATAAACTTTTATAAAATGAATCTGGGACAACTGGTGCTTCCAGTCGGCACTGGTGACGGTGAAGATAAAGGTAGGAACAAATGAAAACAGAATTTGTCTTATATACCTAACTGTGATGTAGTATTAGGTTTAGGTAATAAAATTAATTGGTATCAACCGTATTTTTCCAGCGTAGCATCTATTATCATGTTATACTTCAATTTTTATCGTTATAGAATCCAGCCATCCTCGACACAGCACAATGAAGCTCAGCCGTCTTATGTCTATCCATGTTCATGTGACACACGTACGAGCTCATTACTATTTCTGCCCAAATTTTTTTTTTTTTTTAAAGATACGTGCTCTAGGAACGTTGGTAGCTCTGCACATCCATGAGATCTCTTGACACGACTCTTTTTGGGATGAGAATATTAATTACATTTGGTATACTATATTTCACGTCAATCTCTATTTTTGAAAAACAGACGTGGGCGTAATTGCAAAATAATACCCGTTTTTCTAGAGCAAACTTCTTGAATGCAACACTGAAGACGTTCACAGATGTTTATGCATTACAATAGAAGGCAAAAAAACTACTTCAACGTGGCCAGGCCTTCAATATAGGCATTAGATTTTAGAGTAAGCGCTGCACTCAGAGTATTCTTCTCAAAAATTATACCTGTCCTGCGCTAGTATTTATAGTATTAGGTCAACCTTAATGCATATCCTTCTGGAAAAGTTTTTTGCATTCTCTCGCACAAAGAAGAATTTAAATTCATCTGGTTGTAAAACAGTGACAGGGTTGGACCGAGCTTTATCGGACGTTCAACCGCGTACTCTATTTTGTGTTCGCTGTAGTAAGGAGAAACACTAATTCAAAATATGAAATTCATTATCGTGATACATTTTACGTGAGTGTAAATTAAATTTATGTTCGATGAACTCTTGAATTTTTCATAACACGCTCTTTAAAAAAAATTAGCGAGCTACAGCCTTCTAAGTATTTTTTCATGCATATATCGCTTAAATTGCTATTCCATAAAAAGGTGTGCGTTTGTGTAATGCAATGATGCAAACAGCTGATGATGAAGCTTCGGTTTGCCTAATTTTGTAGAGTCGGGAATGAATTTTACGGAGGAGAAACCATACTGAAATCGAGAGAAGTTACGTCGGTTATCTGCACGTGCATCGGCCCTTTTGGAAAAAAGACAACTAAAAATCTTGCCATAAATGAAAGTGAATCTTCAACAAACTCGCACAAACGCTATCTTCACTCAGCAGCTGCTAGCTGCAGAGAAATCTACTGTGATTGAATTCTGAAGGTATCCCGACGATGAGACGTTCTGTGTTGAGCCTCGGAGGGATTAACACGATACATATGTCTCAGAAACAGTAGTTTACTTTCTTTAATTGTACAGCAAAATGACAATGTCACACAATTATTATTTTTACAGATATATACTTATCTCTAAAGCTTAGAAAAATATGCAAATACTCTTAAATGTGATAAATCTGAATGTCACCGATACGGATGAGAAGAAATATTAACAGCTGTGTTTTTCCATGAGAACTGAATTCATTATTTACAGTAGGAGAATCAAAATTGTGTTGAATTCAAAGAAGATTGTATCCAAAATAGAGTATTTTACGCAGCTCATATTGCCCATACACACACACATGAGTGTTATTGCGTATTAATATATATGACACGAAGTTTCTCGAGTTTCTTGTAAAAGTAAAGCGTTTTAACATCATGTACTGGCAAAAATGATAAGTACAGATACGAGTTGGTCCTAAAACCCGCCCGAGTTGGTGTGCAGGTCTTGAGAAAGTAGGAAGGGCGCTATAACGCTCCACTGAATTGTTCCTACTATAAACAACCTCAAAACTTCACCTATGCAGGAGCGGGGTGTTCTGAATAGTGAAAGATTTTATTTGAAGCAAATGTCTAAACCAAAAGTAACAACTTCGGACGTAGTATAATTATGCGCTTGACTCAGCAGTGAATATTTCAGAGCTTTGAACGCAAACTTTTAGAATTTGATGGCAATATTTGCTTTTCCAGTCGTGCATTATGCGTAGATTCTGTTCGAATGTACCGTCATAATTATGAAGTGTCGATTTTATTTTCAAGTCTACGTGAAAAGGAACAATATGTAGTTTAAATATCTTGTTCTCAGTTAACTAGCATGTGGAACAAATCGAGCAGTGTCAACTGTTATTTATGATATGTTGGAAATGCCGCTGTACACTTAGCTAATTGCGTGCTAGCAGCCTTGTTTCAGACGAGCAGCCGATGGTGGCATGTGAAAATGTACATAATACGAAGGATCCAAGCCTGGTACTAGTGCTAAGGCAGATCACTTTTAACATTGTTTTTAATAGTTATTCATATTGTTCTCCTGTTTACTATTTTGAAACATATCTTTGAAATGACTTATCAAGAATCCGGTATTACGTTAAATTCGGAATTCTATGCAATCATAAACGGATGAGAGAAAATTGTGCAAAATATAAATTTCATTATGATTAGATTTTTATTTTACAATAATTATTAACTACATGTGGATAAAAGTGTTAAATATAATTATGGTGTACCTTAAAAAAGTGTTTGGCAAAGCTGACACACATTGTGGGATTCAACGTGTGAAAAACTACCTTGAGGTATTTTCCTAAAATCACTTTTTTCGAGACTGCATCAGCTAAAGCTACAGCGATGCAATTATTCGTGTACTCATTAATGTTCAATACGATTTGTCATTTCTTAGAATGTAAAGTTCATATGATTCCAAACTATTTGTATGTTTCGTGGTACATAAAAAGAATTTAAAACTCAGTTTTCTGAATGAAAGATTGAATTTAATAAATTTAATATGGACGTTATGCGATATATGAAATTACAAAAATATTCGTACAATAAGAGTTTTGTTTTCAGGCTAACGGTTTATACAATTATAAGGAATTCACATATATGTTCATGTGTTGAGTATTCTAGAATATTTAAGTACCAGAATATTTTAGAAAGTTAAAATAACCAACATAAAGTTTTGCAATAAGCAGCATCATCGCCATTTTTACTTTGACGGCAGGATGGTTAATTAAAACAAAAGAGCTGAGACGCAAGATCATTCACTCTCACAACTCCAGTAATAGTTACAGAACAATTTCAAATGCTTAGCTATCTCTAGATCTACCGTGCAATGTCGTCCAAAACTTACAAGTGTTTGAAACGACAGGTTAATCTGAACCCTGGAGTTGTGTTGACAGACATCACCAAAGACTTGTACAAGCAGGGTATCAGCGTAAGTTCTTGTACAATTCAACGTTGTTTAAATAGGAATGGCTTTCATGGACATAGACCACGACAGACGCCTCTTTATAGGCCACATCAGCTTTTAGTACGCTTAAATTTTGCTAAAAACTTTCCTAAACAGAAATTATTGCTTTTAAAAATGAGCATTATGGAAGTGATGAAACAAAAATTGAATTATTGGTTAATAATAAGATTTCGCGACATAAATGTGAGGCTTTTCTTCCAAGAATACAGTGCCAACAGTCAAACATGGCGGTAGTTGCATGATTTTTTTAGTT
Source organism: Trinorchestia longiramus (assembly GCA_006783055.1). Lineage (NCBI taxonomy): Eukaryota > Metazoa > Arthropoda > Malacostraca > Amphipoda > Talitridae > Trinorchestia > Trinorchestia longiramus. The sequence goes on from VCRD01002659.1 coordinate 76,378, forward strand.
TCAGTTTAAGTGGGACTAGTAATTTAATTAGAATGAAAGCAGTAATGAAATCGTATGGATGCATCAAGATATTGAATGAAAACCAAGTTTTCGGTACAAAATCTTGGGCCATTCTAACTGTTTAAATTTCAGCACAATATTAACCCAAACAGACCTTTAAGTGTCTGACTGCATGGCTCTAGAAATAAAAACTACAGTTTTTCAATGACTCGATGAGTCCTGGCGTCAATGCACTTGGAAATTTAGGGTAAAATTTGAAAGTTCAAATGTATCGTTCAGGTCCGAAAATCTCTAAGAATTAGAAAATATAGCCATTGAAGAATGAAATAAAATTTCAACACAAACATTTTAAGTTTATTTGAAAAGTATCAAAACTGTTTGATGAAAGTTATCAAGATGAAAGGTCATGTTAATGACTATTAATATTGTTAATATGTTCATATGTCGTCAGCTGAGGAATATACTTGTCAATTCATTTTTTGTATGATGTCTTTGATAAATTTCTTGGATTAAATCTGTCGTTCTGGAAACTGAGATTTAAAATCTTTTTAAGGTACATAATAACATTTAAACAATTTGGGGTCATACGAGCATTCAATTCTGAGAAAATATTAAAGTATTGAACATTGGTGTGTCTACGAATAATTTCCCAGCTAACAACGTAAAAAGTAAATGGCAGTATTCATTTCTCCGATATTCGAATAAAATTATCAGAAGACTGCGTCATCAGTTGTTTTTGTTGGTAATTCGACAAAAATTAATTTTACCGAAAGATGTCCTCGCGACCATTATTCGCAAAGTTTTCCTATGAATATTTGTTAATCTCATCCTGCTGTTTTACTTTAACTTTAAAAATATGTTGTACCTACAGCCGCATCTGCCGTACAACTACATAAAAATTATTGCATTCTTAAGCTTTCTATGTACTAATCATGAGTACACAAGCTGTCTTGAGTTACGGTGGCGACTGCTGCAGTCTTGCACTAGCAGTATCATGCTCAAATCATCGATGATTTTGCACATGAGTGCATTCTAATCAGATATCTGAGCTACGTATCAGATCACCATGCTCTACTTTTTATTTTGTAACTATTTCAGTTACAGAATATGAATCGATAGAAACATTTAAAGTTTCTAAATTGGTATTTTGTTCATAGATGCAAGATTTATGCGCATGTGCAGCTCGTAAAACTTAGCATAATAACGTAACATGAAATCATGGCATACTGGCATGTATAATAAGATGCATCAGCTTGAGAACAGAATCGCGCAGTGCGAACTATTCGAGGTTCCCTGCGAAAATCAGTTCCTGGCAAGTTCATCGTATGGGACTCGCTCAGATTTTTTAGCTTCCTCATGAGCTTTTCGTTGATATAGGAAACATTGAACCGATGTCAGTCTTTAGGTGCCCCAAGAGCCATGACCTCTAGTCTGACTATCGGGAAATTAAGTTCTAACATGATTGTAACGACTAAATTCAATAAACTTATCAAAATTCTATAGATTCTCGAAATAATTAAAATGAATGAGAAAAATAGAGCAAGTTTTGCAACTACACTTTCAAATTAGGCTCACCGACGAAATCCCACAAATCTTCAAAGCTTTCAAGAATATATGCAGAGGTGAAGAATGAAAAGAATCTTTCCTAGTATTAGTGTGAAGTAGGAAGAAATGATGAGGGATCTGCCCCATCAATATTGAAGCTAGATATCGAGTTTTGGTTATTTCCTAAAAGTTATGGGATATTGAAAGCACGAAGGCAAACTCAAATATTGTTACCAAATCGTTCACGTTTACAGATATGACAAGATAAGAACAGAAAGATGGCTCAGCCAGCCAAGTGGTATATAATGCAAACTACAGCGCCGTTGTCATCCGACAAGCTTGTTATTTCAAACAGAATATTGTAAAAGATACATATAATGAAATTAAATTTTCTAATTAATTACTCATTGTCGATACCGTCGTGCGGTCGACGTGCAGGGTTCGTGAAAAGGACTGTCTTCTGTGCAGCTACCTTTTTGGGGGGCACTTGCTTTTCTGCCCTTCCTGAGGTTCGTGTGTCGGTACCGCCTACGCCGTATTTAGTCCGTTAGAGCAACAGAAAGATTTCTGTTGTGTGCTCAACTACGGCGGTACCGTTAGGAAGGCGTATGACTGTCTGCGCCGTAATTAGTCCGTTAGAGCAACAGAAGGATTTCTNCCTGCCCTCAACAATCCTGCCCTCAACAATCCTGCCCTCAACAATCCTGCCCTCAACAATCCTGCCCTCAACAATCCTGCCCTCAACAATCCTGCCCTCAACAATCCTGTCCTCAACAATCCTGTCCTCAGTTCCTCTTTAAGATATGCAGACGGTCAAAACGAGGGTTGCGTACAGGATATCACTAGCTCGTCAGCCAGTGTTTGTGCTGCCATCCTGGCGTCAAGCAACAAGTCCAGCGCTTGTGTTTCTCTTGCAGGTCAAAGAGACCAAATCCTATGTCATTTTCGATGTAATGGTAGCAGCCCTCATGATCAGCCAGTTTTATTACCCCGTAAAAATGACCCGAGTTCAACAAGAAATCAACCTCGGTGCCAGAGAAGCAGCTCGTACATTAATATTTGTTGCGTGGGAACAAACGCACGGGGAAGCGAAGAGAAAAGACTACAGACGTAGTTGGACTGTAATTATGGTTGTCAATATTAGATAACTTATGAAGGATCCCGGCATTGTAAATACCGAAAATTGTTCGGTGCTGTCTCAAATATGAGTTACTGTTTTGAAAAGCCTTAATTTGTTTCTTAATGGTAGAGTGGGACCAACTGCTTTCTTTCATTAGCAACAACTTTGTGGTATCGTGACGTCGAATTATGATAAACAACGACCTGCATAATTGATGGACTTCTTTGGTGAAAATTACATTGTCATAAGTGACGAGTATTTGATGAAAAATGAGTAGTTTTTCTTTGTAGCTCAAGCAGTCAAGTAAATTATAATTTTCTGTGAGCGATGACGCAGTGCACGTATTACCCACCTAATCTGTACGAATTTCGTCTAATTAGTAAGAGAAACAGCTTGAATCACGTACGTTTTATTTGATACTCTAACATGCACGCGTTTCCCTATCTCAAGATGAATCATAATGCATCAGAATACAAGAGCCACTTGCTCTGGAACTGCTGCCGAATGTTTCAGTTTCATTTGTGTGTATCAATGAGCATGACTTTCTTTATAACTTTTGGCTGTCTTGCCTCAGTAGATCTATTTCATCACGTTATTCTGATAAACCTTTTATAAGACGATGTTGGCCAATATCACCTGATACAGTTTTGCTCAAATTTTTTTAAACATGTTTCATTGCTCAAGCGTAAGAAGGGCATCCTGTGCCGTGTACAGAAATACAAGTTTTGCCTAATGCAGACGTACATGCCGTAACGGATTAGAATTAAGTCTTTCATTGTTTCCAGCCCTCTTGTAAGATTGGCTGCCGCTCCAGCAACCAATTACAGGAGTGAACCGCTCGCTACGGATTACCTGTGACTTTTAAAGAGCTTCTTTTGTGTGTTTGATGTTCTCACAATGCTGTGTTTTGCATGTCCTTGTTGTCATTGCATGCGTGTAGCTGTAATCAGTTAATGAACATGTTACAGAATTTAACGTCCTGTATGAAGTCTAATAGCTAAAAATTGCTTATATTGGGTAATACGGATTTTTGATGGCTACAACATTTGTAAATGCTTGTCTTTTAGACGTCTCTTATTCTGTGCTCTGAGGGTTCAAATGAAAGCCTGGCTTGTTCAGGTCTGTAATTACGACAGCCTTAGTAAGCAATCATGCGATATTGTTTACATTCCATTTCTCTTGTGTATTTTATACCTGCCTGTCAACATTCACACGATAGAAATTTTTTATGAAAGTAAATTAAAGTAAATGAAATGAGACTCACTGTGAAAACAATGGTAAATCGTAACTCCTGAACTTGCTTCTTTAACGAGTTAATTTAACTCGTCTCTTTAATTTAACGGCCTTTAGGCTACAAATTACCAGCATAGAATTGTATCTTCATCAATTATTACGGCCGGGTTTATCATCTCAGATACCCGTTTCTTTATTTGTTTTCTTTGTATCGTTGGACGCCTGTTTGTCATTTATTGAAATCAGCAAATTCCAACAGTCTGACCTGAGACTTAATTTAGGTTTTAGGAATTCTTGTAATTTTAAATTTAGCTGCTGTTTGCATACGGATAATAGCGAAGATTTACGCCAGTGAACTGGCACTGCACCGGATAGCAATACTTCCACCGGATGGAACTAAAACTGATGTACAGCGGTGGTGCGGTAGTACAGGCTATTTTGAAGGCGTGCATGACTGTCTAGGAAATATACTTTAAAATCTTGACAGAAGTTAGGCCCATCAGGACCTGTTACGTTAATGTCACCCTGATTTTATTTTTTGATAACTTGGAATATACTTAAATTGATCATAAAAGTGTAAACGATCATACACTCTCATCAATCAAAATGAGGTAATCTACTTTTTAAGCATTATGAAACTAGAATGTTTAAACTATTGAAAAATTGTAAATACCGTCAATTACGTGTCTTTTTTGCAAACTGCGCTTAACGTTAATCGAGTAGTTAATGTGTATATTCCAAAAAACTCTCAAGCCTTCTCTAACAACGAAAACTAGCTGCTACTGCTGTCGTTTAGTACTGGGCTGTGACTCCCACAGCACTTTTCTACTGTCACTGTTCTACTCCAACTTCAGATTTGTAACTCCAGGTGCGAGACCATGAATGATTTTATGTTAAATTAATTTACTTTAATTCATTGCTAGGGGGATGCATTTACCAGGCTTCTCATGTAAAGTGGAGAAGCCTTCTTTCTAAGCTGTGTTTCACGCTTGGAAACTTGGTATGCGAGTGTTGAAGTACAGGGGAACCTCATGAGATGTACTCATCCAAGGGGCTACTCGTATAAGGTTTACGACCAATATTCTTACAATGTGCCTGAAACTCGTATGTGGTAGAAGTTATATATTAACCCCTCTGTTTTATTCTATTTAATTTTCTATTACCGGTCTTCAACTAGTTCTATCAATTCAACGCAGATGATGCAGAAAATAAAATGAAAGGTGGGTAGACCTCACATATAAGGTACCGTTACAAATAAGAGACATATTGGGGTTCGCATCCTCTACCAAATACGATGTTTAGCTGTGAGGTCAAAATAGCCTTATTTTATTCATTACTTATTCTGGCTAAATTGTTCCATTTAACGAATAAGAGCATTGGCTATTATCAGACGTTCGTCTGGATGGATACCGCATGCCATGAAAATGCTTGATCCCAATAAATTTCCACGTGCACCTTGCCTTATCCTTTCAAATCCTATAATATGAGTGTCAGGCAGCGCATGTGTTGTCGAGCCCCATTCTTGAATAGTTACCCCTAAGTCTTTATTTTCTTCCATGTATTCATCT
>VCRD01002660.1:0-25397 GCA_006783055.1 Trinorchestia longiramus
GATTCACGGCGCGCAATCTGCTCTGCCATCAAACCAATACACTGACGACGTTGTTCGAAGAACTCATCAAAGCCCGGCTCTACTCTAATATATATTTATATAGGCGTTTATGGTTACTAATTGTTCTGATTGCTGAATTACTCTGGAGTTGGACGGGTTTCTTGAAATGAAGTATTGCAGTGAAACACTTTCGCACATATCAACAAATTGTTTGAACATGTTCATTTTGACCATAACTATGATTGTGATGCATATTGAGGTAAATATAATGATTTTTATTGTACGGTGAACGATCAGGAATGCGTATTATATTAGGGGAAAAAAGAGGAAAGATAACACATGAAAAAGTGCAATGGAATAGTCTAGCTGTACTTAAAAGAATCGATGAAACGATGTATTATGAGAAAGTTCTTAGCTTTGATTTGATAAGTAAATGAAGTGTGTGGGATAAATAGATGAGAAATAATTACGTTAACCGGAAGGTATAAACATCGTTAGTGGAGTCCAAAACAAGTGTCGAAAGTTGACGTGCCCCATGCTAATAAAGGTTGATTGTAGGAGATTTTAATTTATCCAGGCCACATGTCTAGATTGTTAGCTTTGATTTGATATGTAAATAAAGTTTGTGGGATAAATAGATGAGAAATAATTACGATAACCGGAAGGTATATATATCGTTAGTGGAGTCCAAAACGAGAGTCGATTATTAGCGTGCCCCATGCTAATAAACATTAGTTGTAGAAGGTTTTAATTTATCCAGGCCACATGTCTAGATTGTTAGCTTTGATTTGATATGCAAATGAAATTTGTGGGATGAATAGATGAGAAATAATTACGTTAACTGGAAGGTATAAATATCGTTTATGGACTTCAAAACGGGTGTCAAGGAACGGCGCCCCCCAAGTGCGGGTGATTAAGCAAGGGGCGTTAATTTATAATTATTCAGTGAGAGGATGTTATTAGCTTTAATTTGAGACCAAAATGAAGGTCCTACGATGCATAGAACGTAAATAATTAACGAAACTGTTGTTTCAAGATTTTTTCTGGAGATCTCAAGATTTTTCAGTTCGGGTCAAGTTCGGTGTCGAGATCGGTGTCGAGATTTTCCCTCCGGTTCAGGATTTCGCGTTCAGAGGTGTCCAGAAATGTTCCTCTTTTTCTTCTTGTTTCACGTTTATTTGCGCTCCAGAGATGAGTCCGTGCAGCTCCACGCTCTCAGGCATCTTTATTGTTATACTAAAGTTCAAAAATGTTCTTCGTTATTAACATAGTGACGCATGCTGTATTTTCGTTTCCGCAGCTACAGCAGTTCCTTCCGGATGAAGAATGTATTAGAGTAGCGCTGTGTGTCTGTGACGACCCTGGCTTACAGGAGAAAACTCTGGGATGCCACCCTGTTGTATGGGTGTGTATCAGAGGGAATTAAAGGCTGTTACAAAGGCCTCAGCCAAACAATGGCCCTCAAATCTAAGTCTAAGTCTATTCTTAAAGTTTTATTAGTATGTCACATACGAGGACTGATAAATTAAGGTTGTCACAGCTTGTACTTCTCTCGCTCCCCGAACAATAAAGAAGGACAGACAACTTCTTTGTCATATGCATCCCAACAACTCATTGAGATAATTTTAAGAATTTTGACTTATCGAGTACGCGTATTTGTGGTGTTGTATTCTTTATTGGTTAAAACATGCGAGCTCTTTTCTCAATGAAAACCTGAGCAGCTCCTGTGATTGTACTCATTTTACACCATTTTTCTGTTTTAATATTCTTTTTTGCTATGAATAAGAATTGAAACGCATTATGAAGAGTATAAAAATGTGTAGTAACTTCAACCTTCCGTAAATTGTGTAACTCTAAGCTTTATATATATATATACATATATTTCAGCTTTTTAAGAAACGTCAACCGTAAATTTTCCATTCGTACGCTGACCGGGTGATCTCATGAGTGATAGTGGCTGCCTTGATATTCAAGATTTTTATAAGCCTAATAATTTGCACGAAAAGGACACTCGCTTGTTTATAGGAAGCAGGTTGTGTACCCAACCAATTGACGCCATGCGTAAAAGCCAATGGCAACGCCGCAGCAGCTATTAAACTAAGAATACTTCTTACCAGCATTTTTTTGTTTTCATCCCTAATGAAAAATAAATTCTCTCTCATTGTATAGGGGAAATATGCCAATGCACAATGCACGTAATATTTACTTATTTCTGTTCATGTGTAGTTCCTACCCTTCATAAGTAAACACGCTGGACACTGCCCCGATACATGGATGCTTGTGTCGACCAAACTGTTCCAGACCTCTGTCTCCCTCCCATCTGGCACAACATCCAGCTCACAACTCTCCCTTTCACTAAGGGTAAGAGCGAAGTGAACCCGCCTCTGATTAGTGCTCGTGGCTGCAACAATCTCAATCAGTGCATGGAGGAGTATGAAGACTGGTAAGAGCAGTGGAGTAATTAGATGAAAGCACAATTGTAATCAGACGTAGCAGCGACCTGACAGAGCAGAGTGAATGTATTTAGCTGTCGAGGATACCGCCCGTACTTTATCACACTTATTCATCGTACGGACTCCACGTCTCCGACCTCCTCCTTCGAGAGGAGAATGTGAGCCATTTTAGTATGAAGTGATAGCACTTTTACTGGGGTTACACTTGTATCTATACTGCAGCTAAAATCAGTATGCAGTTCGTCTAATACCTAAGAATGATTTGTGTATAATTCATAATTGATTGCTGGACACGGAAATGTGCTCATATTTTTAGAAGTAAGATGCACACCCAAGACCTTTTACGTGTGCTAAAAATACTGACAATTTTGAGAACTTATGCACGAGTCCATGACTGCAGCGGAAAACTCCCTGTTATTCAGTACCAATGGTAAAATGTTTGCCTCCAAATAATTTGGCTTTATAGTTAATACATAAATTATGTATGAGTTTTGTGTAAAATTTGTCACCCACGGTTTTCCCAAAATTTCGTTACTAATTTACACTTCTAAAAGCGAAAGTAGGCCAATTGCAGTCGTCTGGCAGATGTGCACCTCAGGGCGCGCTATTTTGCTGGTGACAAAATTTATTCAAGACAAAAATGCGTCATTTTGCTTGGAAGAGAATTCTTCAAAAACAGAGGGAAGTCTTGCTTGGAACAGTATTTCTCCAAGACAGAGGAGTGTCTTGCTTGGAACAGTATTGCTGCAAGACAAAGGAGTGTCTTGCTTGCAACAGTATTGCTGCAAGACAAAGGAGTGTATTGCTTGCAACAGTATTGCTGCAAGACAAAGGCTGCGTAATCCTGTGAAAGGACGCAGGAGATCAACTTAGAGCCCTGAAAGGAGTCAAATAGGGACGGATTAAATACTGACAACAAAAAAGAATATTTCCTACTACTGAAAGAAACAAACAAGCAGGCAAAGCCTTTTGAGTTCAGCTCTCTTAAGCGAGGGAGTAATGGAACCGTCAGCGGTTCTTCGTCTCGTGGTAACCCACCAATTTAGTAGGTAATGCAGTGAACAGCTGCAGAATACAGCTGCAGTCAACTCTCAGTTACCATTTAAGTTTCGGGACGATGGCTGCTGCAGCGCAACGTTATTTCAGTGTATGGTTATGAGCTCTCTTGAAAAAGGGGAAAATTTCTTAACAATATTGACACTCATTTTTCTGTGTTGTTAGATATCTTCGCAAAAAAGAGAATCAGTGAAACAAATCGAAAAATCGAACATTCAGGTTACAATATACCTGTGCAGTAGCAGGTTTAATTTGTTCTTAGAGAAAACTAAAACTTAGGCGGATGAATGTTTCAATATTTACCAGAGATTCAAACTTCACTAATGGCATTTTGAGTTGTCTTACCTGTTCTCGGTGGGTCACGCTTTGAGCCCTGCAATGAGCATGAAAAGTTTGGAAGGTGAGATAGCAACCTTGACCGGAGCAACGTTAAAATTTTAACATCGAAGATGAAGAATCAGAAAAAGATGAGTGGCATGCATCAACGTACAAGTTCACAACCACGTTTTATATTTCAACACAGCTCTTCATCTTTAGACAAGCAAGGCTAAAAACGCATATTCTTACAACATTCATTTCCTTTTACTGGAGATATTTACAGTTTATCTTAAATTTTATCTCCCCCGTCGCAAAAGGAAGGGTTGGGGTACACAAAACTGTTCGTTTTCTCGGCATTTCCAAGAATTTAACGACTATTGTGTGTCCTCGACTGGTTCGTCACACAGGCACTGAGATGTTTCCATTTTTGCTAACCAAAACATTCTTCAATTATATCTCCTTTCATTTTTTTAACCTTTTTCCACCTGAATTATGATCTCATTGAGCGCCATTCATCTTGTGCTGATTCACCCTCACCTTCTACTGGGTATCATAGACAATATTTTTGCATTGTGGCTGCTCGTACGACGTCCTCTGTCCGAGACATCCGGCGTGATGTTCCTGCTGCTAATAATGTAACCATAATTAGAATTATTTTCCACGTTCCCTGTCAGTGACATACGGCGGTAGAAAGTTAATTACATGTACAAGGGAGGGACGCAAACGGAGAAAAGCGTCGTAATTTTTATTTCCAACCAAAGGTGAAGCACCTTAGAAAGTTTATGACATAGAATCGTTTCCTACAATCTTGCATCACAAATAATATCCTACACTTCAAAACGTGTTCTAATATTTTCTCAAAAATTGATGAAAATAAACTTATTTCAGAGATGAATGGAACGAAGAGCATACAAAAACGAGGGGAAATAATTCAGAATTGTGTAATTTTGATCAGAGTTCCGCTCTATCATCGAGACTTATAAGCCCTAATGCCTCACGTCTGAGTGTTAGGTTACGTCTGAGTGTTCAAAAGCATTGTTATTCACTATAAATACGCCGTGAAGACGAAAAATATGGTATTATATTACTGATTTCCCTGTCCCATCGTCTTTAAAGTCATTAAGTAATTTACGTTAAACATAACGTCGAGACGAAATATGACGTTGTAATGTGCAAACGCAACGTTGTAATGTGCAAACGCAATAAGTTATCAAAATATTGCATCAAAACTACTCAAACTTAACCTCCCTTCTCTACAGCTGCGCTGGTAACTCAGGGAACTGCAATGCATCCTAGAGATGAGTTCCTTTATAGTGCAATCAAGGAGCTGTAAAAGCTTGATGTTGAGCAATGAAATTGTCGGATAAAAATCTTGAATTAGCTCTTTCTTCGTCTCCATGTCGAGTTCCCACGAGAATGTTGTTCCGAAGCTGTACTCTGGGAGTTACTGGAGTCTTCCTCTCGAGTTGACGCTATATCGCCCAGTTTAATTCACATGTTCTGTTTCGTGTACAGCGTACAAAATCGTACTCGACTGTTTCATTCACACGTTCTGTTTCGCGTACAGCGTACAAAATCGTACTCGACAGTTTCATTCACACGTTCTGTTTTGTGTACAGTACAAAATCGTACTCGACAGTTTCATTGACACGTTCTGTTTCGTGTACAGAGTGCAAAATCGTACTCTATTCCCTGTGTTCGGCTGTGTATGTAAAGCAAGTTCACGATATTGAAAAATATCAAAACCAAAAATAAAAATATCCTGTATAATATATAATAAAAAATAAGAACCGATATTTCATCTCAGAAATAAACAGATCATTTCTGCTGAGTGGCTTCAAAAAGACCAAAGAAAGCTCTAACAAGGCCTGTTGACAAGCCGCAAATATTTCATGTGTTGTACACACGTCACCGCCGGTAACATGTCTGCCTTTTATTGATGCCTGCCTGTTAATGACACTCTACTGCTCAAATGACCGTGGATCCATACACTGATTAGCTTTCATTTGTGCAGAGACTGACAGGTAATTTGAGGTATGTGATTAGGTTAAGATATAAAATTAATCAATAATATGGGTCATAAAATAAATTAATAATATGAAACAGAAAATTGATCAATAGTATGAGGCATACGATCGATCAGTAATATGAGGCGTACCATTAATCAATAATGAGGCACACAATTAATAAATAACACGAGGCATACAATTGACCAATAATATGAGGCATACAAATCATCAATAGGATAAGGTAAACAATTAATATACAATATGAATCATAAATTAATCAATAACATGAGACATACGGTTATTTCGAAGTATACGAATGATTTAAAGTGCATCATTAATATGAAACATACCAATAATTTTACGTGTTCAATTTATTAAACAAATAAAACTTCTGTAAAGCGCTGATCAAGGGCGCTCGTGTAAACCTAGACCAATGAAATTCGTTTATTTATGTGTTAAATATTTCAGGCGTTAAGTTCTGAGTCTCACACGTTGCAGTTACTTAAAGTTAAACGCAGCTGTAAAAGCCTTAGAAAATACGTAACTGAAACTTACCAAGTACGAGCTGTAACGTGTAAGGCCTGATGGGAATTTATGTTCTTCCACGATTGTCGAAAGAAAAATTGATAAGACATGAAAAATAAATATACCAAGTACGCTCGACTAATGGAAGTACAAGTAAGATTCCTGATTGCATGATATGAAAACTTGAAACATCGAAAGAAGCGAAGATCAGCTTTTTGTAGTAGAGTTCAGCATCTTAAGACAGCTTTCTCATGACCTTCACTTCTCCATTTAATTCATTTCCTTCATTCCAGGACGCTGGGCGCTGGAATCGTGACGGTCGAGGATTCCAGGCATGACAAAAAGCGTTAATTTGCAGCTGCTTCCGTCGCGTGTGCTGTTTGTGACTAGTTGCATTCTAGGCCAACAAAAATTAACCATCAAAAGTCCCTCAAAATGTTAAAGATATTCATAAAATTGTCTGTCAGCATTTCATTATTATGTCGCGGGGCTCAAGAATATAGTTAAACAAATTTCTTCTCAGATTCTAAGTGAGAATCTCAGCAGATTTTTCCAGTCAGAGTCCCGCAAAAAGAAGAAGCAAAAGGCCCACGACAGCACTACCTTAGCTGAACCTCCAGTCTATTACAATGTTAATGAGGGAAGTTGTGTCCTTGTCTGCATTTCTAACAAAGGATCTGAAATAAATTACGGCTTCGTGTAATCTGTTCCTCGGAACATTTTTCAAATGATGCTAATTCTGTGATGTAATTCGTATTTTACAAGCAACAACTTTCAAAATCATTAAAATTCATACCACTGACAGATCGATTTTAATATTTCGATTTTAATATTACATAGTTCTGTTGTTCGCACATGGGGGGTGAAACAAACTTTACACTATGAATACAATAGACAATACTGCAATACTGGATGACTACAATATTGCTACAACAGATAACAACACAAATACACTACAATAGTGGATAACTACAATATTACTACAACAGATAACAACACAGTTAACACTGCAATACTGGATGACTACAATATTACTACGATAACAACACAGTTAACACTGCAATACTGGATAACTACAATATTGCTAGCAGTGATCACGACCGTGTACCTGACAGGCAGTTGTCTTACAGAACACGAGCCAGCTCATGTTCAGCTTTAGAAATTGTTATCTTGCCCAGGATTAAAAAGAAGAACAAAACGACAAGGCTGTTGTCCCTGCTCTTCAAGGAGGATTGCTTTAATGATGATGAGAGCTTTGCGTAGCTGGTCTTAGCACTCGTGTTTTTAATTCTTTTAATTTTATGGCACGAAAAGCGGGAGAATGGTTACGACCCTGAGCCTACCTGGAATTATGGTAGGAGAGAGTTAACAGAAAATCATTCAAAATTTCAGCTCATTAAGTTACTATGTTTGGATTAGCAGGGTGAGATTTTCGTAGGATGACATTTAGAAATTTTGCAAGATGAGATTTAGAAAAGTTCAAGAAACTCTGATGGGGTTCTTAGAATCTCATTGGGGGCTTAATTTGCCTCATCCCACGAAAGGGACTAAATTTCCCCAACTTGTACCCGCGACTCCCCCGCGCACCGACAATTTATTTCTGGCTGCGAGTTCTCGATATCGAGGTTATTTTGGTCATTTTTCTGATGACTTCTGATGCGTTGTTACCTCTGTATGACTCTTGTGGGGGTCACTGTGTTGTGCAGCTCTTAATTTCAAGGAATGAATTATTTTACCGCGGAGGGTTTAGTATTATTTAGGATTCTGTTACAATTCTTGATATGATTTAAAGTACACATGCTACTGTTTGTATGGATAAAGGGTTAATACATAAACATTCTATTTTCATTTTCAAACTGCAACACATTTGTGCATTGATGGTAAGGTATTCCACTCATTTTTAATCAGGATCTAATTCAAATTATTTATTATTCACTTCTGATATTTTCCCTACACACATTGAAGTAATAAATTCATGCACTAAATTTTCATGGTTCTTTAGGTACCAAATTTACAATATATGCATTTTGCGCCTAATGAAAGGCCAATGTATCAAGTTAAAATATTAAGTTAAAGATATAAATTAGTCATTAGTATGCATTAAGAGTTTACTTTTAATGACACAGTCAACTCATGGACAAAGACGTTGATGTGGGTTGAGGAAAATTCCTTCTTACAAAAACGCAAATTATGTTCGAATTACAATACTCGTACGCCCTTGTGCTTGCTTGTACTGCGTAGCAAGACCGGTCTGAATGCAGACTGTAGCAGCTGATGCTAGTCTAAGTGCCCAACGTGTCCCACGTACCCGTGTATCCCAGCGTGTACCAGGTACCCCAGCACGCCCCACGTACCCCAGCACGGCCCACGTACCCCAGCATGCCACACATACCCTAGCATGCCCTACGTACTCCAGCATGCCTCACGTACCCCAACATGCACCACGTACCCCAGTGGGCCCCAGCATGCACCACGTACTCCAGCACGCCACGTACCCCAGTGTGCCCCAGCATGCCCCACGTACCCCAGTGTGCCCCAGCACGCCACGTACCCCAGTGGGCCCCAGTGGGCCCCAGCATGCCCTACGTACCCCATCTAGGGGCAAGTGATCCACTGTTAAGTCAAGGCTGACCTGGAGCGTGCGACCACAACAAGCCTCAGAAGAAGTCACTCGCTCTCATGACCATCAGAAGAAGAGTACATCCCAGAGACAGACAAGCTCCCCGCAACCCTGGTGACATGAGGATTAGAATTGCGAGGTCTACTCGTGAAGTTACTGCTTTTTTTGGAATTGCGAGGTCTACTCGTGAAGTTACTGCTTTTTTTGGAATTGTGAGGTCTACTCGTGAAGTTACTGCTTTTTTTGGAATTGTGAGGTCTACTCGTGAAGTTACTGCTGTTTTTTGGAATTGTGAGGTCTACTCGTGAAGTTACTGCTGTTTTTTGGAATTGCGAGGTCTACTCGTGAAGTTACTGCTTTTTTTTGGAATTGCGAGGTCTACTCGTGAAGTTACTGCTTTTTTTGGAATTGTGAGGTCTACTCGTGAAGTTGCCGCTGTTTTTGGAGTTGCGAGGTCTATTCGTGAAGTTACTGCTGTTTTTTGGAATTGTGCAGTCTAGTAATGAAGTTACCGCTATTTTTTTTTTAATTGCGAGGTCTACTCGTAAAGTTGCCGCTATTTTCTGTAATTGCGAAGTCTTTTCGTGAAGTGGCAGCTTTTTGTGGCATTGTGAAGTCTACTCATGAAATTGCCGCTGTTTTTGTTCGTCCAGTAGTCACTGACATATTGACTAGGCCGTTTTTGGTGCTAAAAGTGCTGTAAATGTTCCTCCATAGGAGGACGTTGAGTGTAATTTACAAGGGTGAGGGTGAAGAAGTCGTGGGTTTTTCAGCTACGCTAAAACGATTCCTCAGATGATTGCAACAAATTATTGGTAGTTTTGAACCTTCTCTACAACGTGCATCTATTTTCCAGAAATTAGGAAGCTTACAGTCCATCCCATGGACCTGAAGGTTGCATGTATGGTATTGTGCGCGTAAAATTGATATTTCCCTTTAATCTAGCAAGATGATTTTGAATCAATTCATTCCTCAAATGAAACCGCTAATTCTGGAAGTTGAAAATCCGTGGGTATTTTTGACTGAAAAAGTAGTCCCCGAAGCCCACAATAACGGATATTTATTTATTATCTCAGGTAACTTTAAGTAGAAAAAACATATTTTCTAATTTAATTTTATCGATATCACGAGTTAAACTGCCGAAATGTTACTCAAACTAATTAAAATGTTTGTCTTTCCAATTGGCAATGGCAAATACCACTTCATGCAAGGTTTAGAAGAGGACCTTTAACTAGTCTTGATCAGGTTA
Source organism: Trinorchestia longiramus (assembly GCA_006783055.1). Classification (NCBI taxonomy): domain Eukaryota; kingdom Metazoa; phylum Arthropoda; class Malacostraca; order Amphipoda; family Talitridae; genus Trinorchestia; species Trinorchestia longiramus. The sequence goes on from VCRD01002660.1 coordinate 10,231, forward strand.
GTACGACGCAGTGAAAGCATTTCGTACTGCTAACAAAACCCTGTGAAATTTGAGACAACTTTGCCACATTACACGGCCAACACTATTTTTTCAGTCGACGTCGCTTGTTTTCCTTCACAACAAGTCAGTAAATTGGCCAGCTTTGGCCGATGAATTGCAACAAATACTAGGCTTATTTCTACGATCCATCCAACTACACAAGACATTGCAGATGTACATATTTGTGTTAGCTTTCTCGCACTCTAAACTAACACGAATTAAAACTTCACATGCAAAGACATTCATGCTGATCTGCAGATGCAAATAGGAATAATGCCTAATTCTAATATGAATCTGTCTCTTTCTAATAGAAGCGACTCGTTCTCAAATAAACTTTCCAATAATTTAACACTCGATGTATATGTACTGTATACTCTATTGGAAATAAAGTTCACTTATCTATTTATTTTTATTCTAGTTTTGACTTACCCGGAATTTCTGAACGTAGCAAGTGAATGAAGTTGTCATACGAATGAAGGGTTAGTAAGTTGGTTACCGTACTACAGGCAACGCAACGCACGTGTATAGGCGCAGGCAAATGCATTAGCTTTTTACTCGAAAGTGATCGGCTTCTTTGACCAGCACACTCTGAGAGTATTTTCTATACTAGATGCATAAACAGTCCTAAACATAAAGCAAAATTTGTTCACACAGAAGCACATACATAGAAGTGTATATGATCAGTGGCTCACTATATAATATATAAATGAATGGGAACTTCAAGATTTCAAAGAACTTTATAGATAGAGAGATGCTTCATGGAAATTGACAATCTTAATTGTAAGACATTGATTAAATGACTTGCAGTGTACAAAGTGCTTAAAAAAAGAACAAAATCAAGCAGCACTGCAACATCATAAAATTTGGTTAATGTAGTGCTACTTTATTGTTTAATTTAAATCTATAACTTCACTTAATGCTACAATATCGTTTAATTTAATTTCAACATAAATTTTTTTGGAAAGCATCGTTACTAATCGTGTATGTATACTTCACAATTCACTGACGGCAAGCATTTAGCTCAAGCATTTTGTAACACGATGTTCCACGTACATTTTAGTTAAATTCATCCAACAGGTTAATACAGAACATACGAAAACATAAATTTTAACCAATATACTAGACTACTATTCCACGTAATTTCTTCCTTCGTACGTTGGGCCCGTAAGTGCACGAGTGAATACTTGCTACGTGAGAATGAGTGCCACTTTCACAAGAGGTGAACCGCTTCCGTCTGCAGATGTGAGAGGCTAGGGTTGCAAGGTGTCAACCGCTGACCCACCTAACTGCTCACCTTTGTTACGTGCATGCGTTTTAGAAATGTAAATACTATGCACATAGTGCAGTAAAATGATCGGACAAGTTTGTAGGCTCAATAATAGCAAAATAAAGTCCAGAACGACAACTTTTTTAAAGAAAGGGTAAAGAACAGAAATATAAAATTGTATTATGGGACTGGGTATCAACTGTATGAGACTTGGGCATCAACCTAAGAATGACTCAAACCAATCGTTTCTATTGCCTTATTCTATTCTATTCTATTAAGGAGGCATTTTGAATATAAAAATACGTAAGTATATATCATCGGAGCGGACTACTCTTCTATACTACTTATTCATCAACTTTCTCTTGCAGCCTGGTGTCAATTTGACGTCATTTTCGAGGGTAGAAATGCAGCGTCACGTTTCCTTGTCCCTGAGACCAAATTCAAGGGCTGAGGCAGAGACACAAATAAGAATATTTTACGACAACCTCACATTATTTTCTCGAAATATGCGTCTAAACAATGGCTTACCCATCTTTGGTGCGTATTTCGGTGATTTATGACATTTCACGCAAGCTTTATGATGTTCATTCATGGAGGACTGCAGGACTCGACAGTACACGTGCATTCTGCTTCAGACGTTAGAACACATGATACAATGCACACCAATGACGGATTCTGAAAGAAAAACACAAAACTATTACTACTGAATTAATTTATTAATTCAATGTTTATAATTCACTACGGAAGAGTCACTAAATTTTTTAAACAGAGGGGGTCCGAGCTCTTTGCTCGTGTATTTTACTCGTGAAATTATCGCACGCGCTCTAAACTATGCCAAAAAAATCACTAAAAAAGCAGTCCCGGTGGAAGGTTATGGTCAGAGCTACAACAACTCCCACTTTTCATGGCTAATTATATTACCAGCCACAGATCTACCTAAGTCACGACTTATTTGTTCTTAATCACTTACGAAGGCAGGAGAATCAACGCGTACAGTTAGTGGTTTACGTTTTTTCACTCCAAGGCACAGGTGCACAGCGATAAATTTTATCCAGATCATGACTTGAATTCAAAGTTAATTTTTTTGTTTCTTAAGCTTATTGAAAGTAAAAAAATTGCAGTCCATGAAATTTTCTCGAAATTTGCATGGTAGACGTTTCTTTGAGTTTTTGGTGGAAATCATTCAGAAATATGTACAGTATATGCGGCATAGAAAAAATCATTTAAGTACTGATGAATTAGTTACACTTGCAGAACACTATGTGAAATGAGCTGCTCTTTGTTTTGCAGCAGATATCTTATTCTTGCGTACATTTTTTAATGGCTTCCGTTGATGCCAACATTCTGCAAGGACTGATTCACTTACGGTTGTGAAAGTTGTGAATAATTTAACTAGGACAAATTAAGTTAGTTGTTAACTACGTAATATTTTTGAACATTTTTGTATTTAAAACAACAATTCGTAAAGAAAATGGGACAGCACGAGTCAACTCAAATATGAATGATGTCATTTTCATAAAATTTATTCATACTGCACCAGAAGTTGTAAAAAGATGTACCTTCATCTTCACGATTTGTCAAACATGAACATTCCAGCTAACCTTCCACTTAAAGTATCGAATCTAAAACATAACAAAAAAGAATAATTACGTCTGATACCTAGTTATACTTTATAGATTTAGTGTGCAGGTGAGGCACTTGAAAATGTTTTAATAAATTAATATTCATCCTTATTGAAGATGCCACTTGAGCTACTAAAAAACAAACACCGAGGCTAAGCAGTGCTCGCGTGGGACGCAGCCAGACGCACGATGTCTTGCTAGCTTGAGAGGTCATGTGAGCTGTCCCAGTGAAAGTGAGGATGCTAGCAACGCATGAATGCTTCTGCCGAGTTTTTTTATACATAAATGCCAGAAGAAATCGATAGGTTAGATCTTAAATAGATATTTTTATTCCAGCTGCACGATGACGCTGTCATTGGCTGAATTTTTCATTTTTTGCATAATTTGCGTGATGTAAACCTGAGAGACTACCTGGACTGAAGGTCGACTAGTTGATTGTATAGTCACACGTGTGAGATTTACTATTATTTATCATCTAAGTAAGTTGACTGAGCAAACTTTGTGTGAACATGCTTTCCGGAAATGGAGAGTAAAGGGAAAACACTATCGCAACGTCTGAAACTATCGCAACGTCATGCAAACGACATTTTTTCAAAGAGGAGGTGAACTTGTACTAGTATGGACCAGGGCAGCAGTTGCGTCCAACTGCCCCCTCCGCAAAATGCAAAGTAAAAAATGTGACTAAGCTAAATCCGACTGAAAATTTTCCATTCGTCAAGAAATAAGTGTTTCGAGAGGAATTTTACTTTGCACGAAATCTAATTTTAAATTTCGACTTTGAAACTTTTCAGCAAATTTACTAGAAAGTTTAGTTGATATATCGCATATGTAAAGTTCAAAAAACTAGACATGAATTTTTATTTTACATAAGAGATACTTGGAGTCCATATTAAAAAAGGGAAACATCAGTAATCTACTGTTGTCATTAGTTACCTACAGTTGTAATTAATAATCTACAGAAGTAATTAGTAATTTACAGTAGTACCTAATAATTTTCATAAGTAATTAGTAATACAGCATACAGTAGTAATTACTAATATAAAGTAGTAATTAGTAATATAGAGTAGTAATTAGTAATCTACAGTAGTAATTCGCAATGTACAGTAGCAAACTATGCTCAGTGTTCTAAAGGAAGATGCTCCTGGTCGAGACAGTTGAAAACAGGCAAAGATTTGAAGTTTCCAGCCACTGATATTACTTATGAAAGATGATTAGTACAATTAAGCCTCATTATTTGTCGTAATTAAAGCCATAATTTAAGATTTGAAGAGTTAATATATGTTCATAAAAACGTCACTCAAAATCACAAAAATAACGGGACGATACAGAATATAGAAGAAATTCTCTTATGAGCCCTACGATTTGTGAATAATACAAATAATGATGGTGAAAATAACTAGGTTTAATTGTACAGCATTCCAGCGACGAACTTTCAGGTTTTCATGGCTGGAAGGAAAATATTTTTGAGTAGTAATGAAAAAATATTTTTATCGAATTATCAAGAGTCAGCCAAGCATTTATGCGCTGTAGTTGATTGTCATGTTGAAAATTAAACATCTAAAGTCTGGATGCATCGGTAGTATCAATATTTTTGACTACCTTAATTTTTGGGTAGTACAACAAAGAATAGAACTGGTACTCCATATGCAATACCTGTGCGGGATTTAAAATACCAAGATATAAAAAAATTGTAATGCACGGAGTCTTAGGCGGACCGTGACGAAACAGAAATGAACATTTGGGTGTTCAGGCTTGAGTGAAATATTATTTTCTGCAGAACAGTCAGTCTTTTCTATTCTACTAGACAGTTCCCGTGGAAGTTCTGCGGTTTGGATTTGACTAATTTGAAGTTATTATTAATACGAATGTATTAAAGATTTACGACGAATTATTGTTGATACGGATCATCACATCTTATGTGATGATGCATTAATATAGATCGTGAAAATGGGGGAATATAAACGGTTCAATTCAGCCCAGGTTCCCTCCTCTCCTTTACAACATCTCCTTCCTCTCGGTGGGACACTAGATTTTACATGTTATACCTAATTAAGACAGTTTTAAATTGTACTAACGTTAAAAACAATCCTGTCTATTCCACAACATTTTTCTGAACTTTGCTCAAGAAAGTCTCGCTGAGAAAAATTCTTTCGATTGGAGCGCAGATTGCTTCAAGAAAATAATTTGTTTTGAGTTATATTCTATTGATTACTACGTCTAAAGGACTTTTTGTACATTTTTGTTTGAGAAATGACAACGCCTATGAGGTAATGGATAGACGTTAAAAAATAAGACAAAACAAAAATTTACCGAGAAAATAACATTCTTATTTCTTACAGACGCTACTTTGAAATGAGACTTTTCAAGAATTACGTCTACAGGTGCAATCATATATAAGTGTGACCACCAACACTTTCTGGGGCATTGGAATGTCTACCTCAAGAGCGTGCGGGTGCCCGGTGTAGCGAGGGCTCATGCGGCGATCTTCAAGGTTGTGATGCAGTTTTACTAAGAAAAGTCAATTTTGATTAACTATGCAGTGTCCTGAACTCAGAAAATAATAATCTGCATTGAAAGACGTCAGTATGGCTTTCTATTTGATTTACAAATATTGATTAACCCTGCATTCAATTGTATTCTGCGAACGTTTTATGAGTGCACGGTATTGTATTTGTTGGGTGTACTGTAACAATAACAGTGTAGCTTTTCAAACAATTTCTGGTTACAATACGTCGAGAAAATATTATGATAATTAATTAAAGATCGTCTCTAGTATAATATTAAAGTATTATCTCTATAGAGTGATGTGACGTAAGCTAATTAGAAAGAAGCCCCTAATGAAATTTTCGCCATTACTGGAAAAGTCTATTTTTTAGTGCATTTTTGTGCAAATACTTCATGACAGTACTGTGATACCTAGTGTGAACCAATTTATGAATAGAAATTCCCGTAATTCTATCCATGAAGTGAGAACCACTAGAACAAATATTTTGACGAGATACAGCAAAAACCATTGTGTGCTTTCTGTTTGAAAAGTTCCTTTTGGATAACATTTACTTCAACAGTGTCGAGAGAATGATTTTGTTATAGGATACAGAGTGCATATTTACGCACTATCACTTTGCCTCAAACTCTATCACTACAACATACACATTTGAAAAGAAAAGAGTAAGCTCAAGCACTTGCAACCTTGTCATTTTATTGACTAAGAATTAAACAAAGACAGTGAAAAACTAAAAATTTTAGTGTTTCGGCCTTCAACGTCATTTTCATCATCTGGAAAGATAAAGAAAGATAAAATGCATAAGAAACAAATTGTGAATAAAATAAGAAAACATTTCAGCAAAATAAAGAAAAAATAAATAGAATAGAACAAAACAGAACCTAAACTAAACGCTGAGGGTGAGTAGATTGTGTATCATTCAAAACGGGTTTGTCTCCTAAAGTGAATAAAATTTTCAAAATGGGTAGATCTGAAGTACCAGACGCTGTTCTGATTACTCTGAAATTTTCTAATTTGACTGGGTGGTCGCACTTCTCTTGAGTGCGCACAGCAGAGTGAGAAGGCTTTGCTAGGGGGCCGTTTGTACGGAAACTCCTTTTAACAGCAGTAAAGCAACAGCAGTAAAGCAACAGCAGTAAAGCAACAGCAGTAAAGCAACAGCAGTAAAGCAACAGCAGTAAAGCAACAGCAGTAAAGCAACAGCAGTAAAGCAACAGCAGTAAAGCAACAGCAGTAAAGCAACAGCAGTAAAGCAACAGCCACACGAACAGCTAGTACACTGGATTTATGTACATTCCACGTATTCAGACGCACAATGTACGTAACTATGTTTATAAGTTCACAGACAAGAGCATACTTTACACAAGTTTATCTTTGTAACGGAAAATTAATTTTATATCGTATTTATTGACCAGAATAATTTTGAACGATATATAGGTAAGTATTTACATGAAATGGGCATTAGTTCCTTGAAGTTTTTCCGACTGGGTATGAAAAAAGTCTAAGCCACGTACAAATCTTTTTCAAAAACCGTAGTTAAAGGACTGCTAAATAATTTTTTTGAAGAAGTTCTTAATAAAAGATCCAGTGGATCATACTAGAGAACTATTTTCATAAAATACGTTTTTAAAAACTCAAATTCACCATGCAAAGTAATAAAATTTGAACAGACACTAGGCTCTGCATAACAAGATGCTAATGCTACTAATTTTAAAACGAAAATAGCAAAAACTAAACAAAATGATTCCGAGACATGTAAAACTAGGTTTATGGAACACAGAACTAGAAAAAACAGTTGTCGAGAAATTAACTCTAAAAATGCTAAGGAATTATTGTACTCCAGTTCCGTACTAAATTTTATACGGAGATGCTGAGAATTCAAATACTCTAGAAACAATGTACAGTGCGCTTTATCACGAAATAATAAGGTATCGTGTTTGTAGCGTTTATAAAACACAGGCTTAAAGTTAATAGGACACAGGTCTGGCGATTGCTTCTCATGGAAGCGCATAAAAATGTTGGCGAATGTAGGTCCAAGTGGGAACCTCTACTCCCATCAAGCTGTTAAAATTAAAAAAATTAAAAAAAGTTTAAAATGGAAAGCTGCAACAATGTTTTAAAAGCCGAACGGTATAGTCCTAAGACTAAGTTTGCATGCTCAAATAAATAGTTTAGGCAAATTTGTATGGTTTCGTTCGTAGATGAATTTTCAACATCTAATGAAACTATAAATAGAGTGCCTGTATCTCTGCAGAAGTAATTTATTCAAAGTTTTTTTAAAATTTTGAACAGTGCAAATATTGTTAGTGAACGGAACCAGAATAGGGACTAGAAATTTACCGATGTTAAAACGTTGACTCCGAAGTGGTACGTATGTGGGCCACTTAGGTTAGGTTCTGTACATTTTACAGTGCCTTCTAGTAATAATGTGTACAAAGTGAAAATTTACGTGTTAAAGCTTGATGTGAGATATGCGGCAAAAATGGGTCTGAGGAGGAATGTGTTTCAAAAGTTAGTTTTATGAATTTTAGGTAAGAAGCACAAAATTCGGCAGCCCGAACCAGATACATATAGAGATTTGGAATATTTTTCAGATGTCGTGCATGAATGTTTAATTTTCGAAGAAAGTTATTGATTTTTTCCTCTACATGGGTAGTAAATTTAAGAATTGGCGCAGAAATTTGTCAACATTTTTCCGTGTCAGATATCTTAAGTTCATGTTGTTCAAGTATTTAAGACGATCTATTAAAACTTGGACACCTATACCTTTATCAGACCTAGTAACATTAATGATCTGATTAGAAGTTAACTCTTCCAAAAGATTAACACCCATTCTGCTGAATATCGGTGAGAATATTTTAAAGGGTTTTTAAAATTATAAAAATCCTTGTACGCCTGTTTTTAATTCATTCCTATATCTCAAAAAAAAGAGATCAGATAGCACACTTCTAAGTAGACTAGCCAATTCTTCAGAGTGCAGAATGTACTTATTAAAATCTAATCTACGCACCAGAGGACAAAATTCTAAGCTAGAGAAAAGTAGATGAGTAACACGGACAGGTAATTCAACAGAACTATAATTATGAACTACTTCACTGGGATCACAGGGCTGCAGGCTCTACACACACCAAGAGTCGCAAGCTTTATCCTGTGTGTCACCTCTGTAGTAGCACGGAAAGTAACCATTATCTTCTTCTTCTTCTTCTTTGTCGTGTTTATTTGGGGATTCGAAAACTAGTCCATGTAGCCCCAGATCAGAAGGTAGGTTAAGTTTTTCCTTTGTTTAGGATGTTTCCTTTGTTTCAACCTGCAAAAGAGTGAGAATTTCAAATTTTTAGCAAAGGATCACGAGAGAAAGTAATCATCTCCTCTTCGACGTGGTGAGTGATGAGGAGGACGACCAGGGCAGAAAAATCATCATGAAGTTTGCATGATGATTCACTTGGTCGAACTACATTTTGAGAAAAAATTTTTTTCGCACATATTTCATTTACTAAGAGTTAGTCTTGCCAAGACTTCTAAAAATTTGCTGACATTCGGCGTTTTTCATTAAGTTTGAAGCGTAAAGTTTTAGGGATGATGTCAAACGTCTTACAAGTGGTTAAAGACTCCAAGTTTAGCTGGAGTTGTGTTAAATCTTAAATTAGAAACAAAATTAATTTTCCTCATTGATTAAATTATTTAATTGAATTTTACTTTCTGTTAAAATTAATAGATTTTAAGCTAATTCCTACATCGTCTAGTATTTGAGATAGATGCATTTTAGAATCTTCATGCATTGCAAAAGATAAACCTGTTTTGAATGACGTACAATCAACTCACCCCCTACACTTAGTTTGGGTTCGGGGTTTTTCCATTCATTTATTTAATCCAGTATTTCCTTGTTTAGTTCACAGTTTACTTCTCACGCATTGTATCTTTCTAGATATTAAAAATTACCTTGAATGTCAAAACGCCTCGTTTTTTAGGGATTTTCACTGTTTTTGTTTAATTTTTAATGAATAAAATGATAAGGTTAATGGAGGTTGTCGTTGCTCATTTCTTTTTAGTTACAGTTTTCATAGAGCACAACATCAACGTAGCTCAAACTCACACAATTACTCATAACTACCCGTATTTTGATGGCATCCACGGAAAGGGCTCAAATTAGAAGAAATTAAAATGAGTGCTGAAAGGGAAAATGCTGACCCTATGCAGCCCATACCAAAAAATAATGTTGTGGGCGCCCACATCTCGCTCTGTTGTGGGTGCCCACATCTCGCTCTGTTGTGGGTGCCTACATCTCGCTCTGTTGTGGGTGCCCACATCTCGCTCTGTTGTGGGTGCCTACATCTTACTCAACACAAAAAAGAGTCACATCACTGAAGTTGCAAGTGCTAGCGACTTCTTAAGAGACACATCCTGACGAGCGAAATTTTGGGTGTGAACACATCCTTGATATCGTAACGGAACACTAAAATGCTACACTACTGTAAAAATTGAACGTGAACTAGGATCCATGATGTCCGCATCTGAACTAGTAGAAAAAAATTTATGAGATGAATTTTGAAAAATGTAGAATTTTAGTTAAAAAAAAGTGTTTCTGTGCAAGAATGAGTGTGTTTTTTTGTATTAATCATCGAAATGAACACTTGTTGAAAGTTTGAAAAGATGGATTTTTCAATGATGAAATGCCACATAAGAAAATTTTGTACTAACGATGAACACTAGTCAGTTTTGATTTATCACAAATAATTGCTTTTCTTAATCATCAAGTTTAACTACAGTTGTACTCAGTGTATGACTGCTGGAAAAAGTGCATTACAGCAAATAAACTATCGTGGCTATCTAATCCTCTAATACTATTACTTCACTTCACAGATAAACTATTCGAACGAATTAAAATTAAGTAATCGTCGACCAATACTGCATCACGACCAACGTACGCGTGTGACATACTCGTAGTTTTATTTCGTCTCTTCTAGTGTACGAACGGCATGAAAGCGAAGGTAAAAAAAGACCTAACTTTAAGTCATATTTTCTTCAATATTTACACCTCGTAAATGAAACATGGACAATGCTAGTCTTTTTCGCTCATAGAAGTTCTGGCGGTTGGTGACAAAGTTGACTTACCTAAAATGCATCTTTAAATAGAAGAGGTAGGCTGAAGTTTAATGTACTCACTAAAATGAATGCAACTGACAACACATCTTTTTATTTCTACTGATAAATTGTTGTTCTCACATACAGTAGCATCGATCATTTTGAATGTTAGTGAAGGGCAAGCAAGAGTCCTGTTGTTGCCAGAATCCAAAGTTTGCTTGCTTCTGTTACAATACAACACGCAACACCAAACCATCTCATTATTTATGAAGATCAGCTTATATTCATTTATATTTGGGAAAAACTACGTCACTGATTCATTATTAATAATTAAATACCTTTTTTCAATTTGTTCGGTTGAAATGACTGCCTTCTTTGGTAAACATATAACCTAATAAAGATTGATTCAAGTTTCATGACAATATTCTGGTACAACAGAAAAAGAGACTCACGCATCACGAAGTCAAAGGCCGTAATCCGAACACTCTGTGGCCGGCGATCAGAACATCATTTTTAAAATTATTGTCATTATATGAATCCTGCTAAGTAAAAATAACGTAATTTTTTGTCATACTCGCGGAACTAAAGAGTAAAGAAGAAATTTTCTAATTACTTTGGTATTGATGCAGCTGAAGTGATCTAAGAATTTACATACATCCATGTTTGTGGTGTTGAAGCTTATATAGACAAACTACAGCTTCAAAATAGGAATCTTAGCATTCTGTAGTGCAATGTCAGTTATATTTGTGAATATTTTGAACAAAACTTGCTGTCAAATTACTTATTCTCCATATTTTCTTTAAACTGTAGGGTAATACTTACACGTAAACATTTGTTCCATTTGAATAATAGAGGTTCAAACTAAATGCTTTCTTTAGCAGTTTGTTTTCAAGGAACATCACCCACAGAATGAAGTGAGCCTCAAAAATGTGTGCCACGCGATACTCAGGTGTGATGATCTATTTTCCTTATTATTTACTTGGAAAATTCATGGTATGAACGCTATTATTATTCCTATTTCAGTTATTTTGGTTTTCATTGTAACTACAGTTCATATTGTTAATGTTATCACTATCATGATCATTATTTTTGTGTCAATATTCTATCTCTTATAATTATTATCATTTCTGTAACGCTAATTATTGCACTCATAACTATAATTGATACCATTACCACTAATATTATCATTATTAAACTAGTGGTGGATCATACTCATGTATATGACATTTCAGTTCATTCTTTTATGCCTCCTAATCTTTATCCAACTTTGCTATGACCTCAAGTCATACAAGTATCTCCTGACGCAGGCGCTGCTGGTGATGGTGCTGGTGGGGGTCGTGGGGGTGACATGGGGGAGGCCCCAGAGTGGGGACAACGCTGAAGAGGTACACGTGGGGCTTGCTTAATTAACATAAAAAATTTGTTTTCTGAAATGTTGGTTGATTTTTGGACGTTAGCAAGTAATAAAAAAAATGTTTATTGTGATTTATGTTAATAGTAAGTCATAAACGAGATGTTTATCGTTTCTTCTTAAACGAAATTATATAATAAAGTATGATATCAAAATGAAATAACACTGAAAGCAAAGCAGCTCGAGCAAGACATTTCATCTCACATTTCGAAATGAATAAAATTTCAATAAGTTACGTTTGTGGATTGCAAAATACATTTTGCTTAAACTCGTATTCCTATTGAAACATTTAACATCTACTGAAATTCTAATAGGGAAATTGAATTAAATTACATTGTTTGCATGCATTTGGAGTATATTTATCAATACGAAAACAAATTTTGCTTCCTTTTAAATATTTTTTCCTCAGTTCCGGGGCTTGAGAGGCTGCTCTGTCTTCTGTGCTACTTCATTCTATAGAAACAAGTCTGTAGTCTTATCCTGAAGAACGCAGTCACTTTATTGCATATACTTCCATTGGTAGTTAAAAACTTCGTTGCCAGAATATGAGCTGGTGTGTGACTTCATCTTTTCTTACACAAACACACGAACAGACAGAAGTGTCATCTTTTTGTTACGCAAACACAAGAACAGAGAGAAGTGTCATCTTTTTGTTACGCAAACACAAGAACAGAGAGAAGTGTCATCTTTTTGTTACGCAAACACACGAACAGAGAGAAGTGTCATCTTTTTGTTACGCAAACACACGAACAGAGAGAAGTGTCATCTTTTTGTTACGCAAATACAAGAACAGAGAGAAGTGTCATCTTTTTGTTACGCAAACACAAGAACAGAGAGAAGTGTCATCTTTTTGTTACGCAAACACACGAACAGAGAGAAGTGTCATCTTTTTGTTACGCAAACACAAGAACAGAGAGAAGTGTCATCTTTTTGTTACGCAAACACACGAACAGAGAAAAGTGTCATCTTTTTGTTACGCAAACACACGAACAGAGAGAAGTGTCATCTTTTTGTTACGCAAAGACAAGAACAGAGAGAAGTGTCATCTTTTTGTTACGCAAACACACGAACAGAGAGAAGTGTCATCTTTTTGTTACGCAAACACAAGAACAGAGAGAAGTGTCATCTTTTTGTTACGCAAACACACGAACAGAGAAAAGTTCACCGGAGTCAGGCAGCACACATGCGTTCTAGTAGCTAAGTTATGCAGGGCTCTTCCTACAATATTCAGCTTATCAAAATAAAGCCCGTACAATAAGAACAATTCTAGACACAAAGTGACCTCTAAGAAACCTACGCTGTAAGATTGTTCTAGAAACAAAGCTTGCTGTACGAGAGATATTGGGATTTAGGAGTGCTGGGTGTTTGGAGTGACTTAAGAAACAGGTGAGCAAGGATAAAAATACCATACTGTGGTACAACGAACTCTATTTCATTCCCGCCCTTATCCCCATGTAACCTCCATCGTTGGAGGAAATTTCAAAATCCTTTAAGATTATGACTACCTATGACTTTCCATGCCTCCTCTCATGATCATAGTTCTCAAACCTCCATGGGTTTAGATGAAATTTCAAAATCACCTAAGACTATGACTAGCTATTACCGTCCAAGACCTGCAAGAAGATCATGGTTCTCAAACTTCTATGAGCTTAGATAAAATTCCAAAATCCTCTAAGACTATGACTATCTATGATCCTCCATGCCTCTTTTCATGGTCATGGTTCTCAAACCTCTATGAGCTTAGATGAAATTTCAAAATCCTCTAAGACTATGACTACCTAAGACCGTCCATGACCCGTAAGAAGGTCATGATTCTAAAGCTACCATGACCTCCAGGCCCGCTACAACTTCGACTGGGGTGTGCTGGATGCTGACAGCGGACAAAACTTCGGACACAGCGAAGCTAGGGAAGCAGACTTCACTTCTGGCCAATACTACGTCCAGCTGCCAGATGGGAGGCGCCAGCTGGTCACTTACAGGTCAGTCATGGAGCAACTGTTGATTCTGACGCAACGATTATGTTTTCCATCACAAAATTTGTCCTCTAGTTTATGAAATATCATGCCCTTAGCTAGAGCTAGAACGTCTCCTACAGGATGAAGGATAGTGCTAGAACGTCTTCTACAGGATGAAGGATAGTGCTAGAACGTCTCCTACAGGATGAAGGATAGTGCTAGAACGTCTCCTACAGGATGAAGGATAGTGCTAGAACGTCTTCTACAGGATGAAGGATAGTGCTAGAACGTCTCCTACAGGATGAAGGATAGTGCTAGAACGTCTTCTACAGGATGAAGGATAGTGCTAGGACGTCTCCTACAGGATGAAGGATAGTGCTAGAACGTCTTCTACAGGATGAAGGATAGTGCTAGAACGTCTTCTACAGGATGAAGGATAGTGCTAGAACGTCTTCTACAGGATGAAGGATAGTGCTAGAACGTCTCCTACAAGAGGAAGGGTAGTGCTAGAATTCTAATTTAAAAATAATTTAAGCACACTATCGAGCACAGATAGGAAGCAGGAGTATAGAGCAAGAAGTTTCAATTTTAAATCTTCCTTACATTATGAAATTTATTGAAGAAGAAGTAGAAGTAATGGAAATCAGAGGGTTCAAACAAAATCTTGTCTAAAAGCATTAAGTTATCAGTGGATCCAAGCATCGGCAAGCAACATTAGCTCTAGTAAAAAATCCGAATTATATTTTATTAATCATTATATTGTTAGTTAGAGAGAAACGTTGTTCATAAATAATTTTGTGCATCCATAATTACGTGATTGCGAAGCCTTCCTGTCGATTGTAACTGCTTTCCATCGGCGGTTCTAAGATTAGCCTAAAGTGGGGAAAGCAAGCGTGCCTTTCTACACTTATTACCTACAGCAGTTTTCAATTGTTGCAGACGCGTCAATTTATCCCCAGTTATTTATTTATCGAACAGAACTCCAACTGTGAGAAATACGAAAAGTACTTGCAGTTGAAAGCAGACTTTCTCCATTGTTTTTGATTGATATCATATGATACAATTGTATTTTATAGTCAATAAATTCATCCTAGATCTTCAATAATCTCAGTCATAGCGGATGTTGCCATCCTTTTCATTGAAA
The DNA here is from genome assembly GCA_006783055.1 of Trinorchestia longiramus. Taxonomy (NCBI): domain Eukaryota; kingdom Metazoa; phylum Arthropoda; class Malacostraca; order Amphipoda; family Talitridae; genus Trinorchestia; species Trinorchestia longiramus. The sequence continues at coordinate 25,254 of VCRD01002660.1, forward strand.
AAAATGAAGAGTGAGCAAATGTAAAGATTAATATTTTTTCCAGAATTTAAATGTAAATATTTTTTCAGGGTTGACGGAGACAGCGGCTTCGTGGTGGATGTTAACTATCTCTGATAAGGAGGAGGAGGAGGAGGAGGAGGAGGA
>VCRD01002660.1:25428-41656 GCA_006783055.1 Trinorchestia longiramus
GAGGAGGAGGAGGAGGAGGAGGAGGAGGAGGAGGAAGAGGAGGGAAAGGAGGAGGAAGGATTGGGGCCAAGTACCTACCCTGCATGCTCCCCTCCCTGAGTACATGGTACATGTCAGAGTACATGGTACATGTCAGAGTACATGGTACATGTGATTGTGTTCTCGTACCCTGATTCAAATGTCCACCTTCTTTTTGTTTTGTTCACTTGACTTCGTGGTGGATGTGAGGTACCTCAGAGAGGAAGGGGGGTTGGAGGAGAAGGTATGAGCTCCATATGAGGGTTTTTGGCCCGACAAAATGTATGGTACATATTGTTATGTTCTTTTACCATAATTTAGGAGTCAATGACTTGGAGAGTTTCTAGCAAAAGAAGACGATTCCAAGCCTTTTGTTGGGGAGTATTTATAAAATTAAATATTACACCTCCATGAAGGACTTCATTTCGTCGACCCCTAAGCTGAGGTTTAGAAACAGGTTATAAAATATAAGGATTTAGAAATCGGCTTTTGTTCTTGAGTGCTCATCAAGGTCGGTGCATCAAAATAAATTCTACAAAGCGCTTTATTAACTCGCCTGAGGTTCTTAGTTATGTATATGTTAACCCCAAGAGGGATACGGTAACTGTGATTACGTTCATAACGATTAATTTTCAATATTAATAGCACGCACTAGGCAGAGTTTTTGATACCTTGAAATTGTGCCATGCATAAATAATGAATTGATGTTTAACAACTTAAAAGAGCCTGAACAACCATAGACTGTGCTACCATAACCTCGATGAATTCATTAATGTTCATAAAATTACGTTTACTCGTACAAGTCAACAAAGCTTCTTAAACTATTTGCAAAAATGGACTTAATCATATCATTTTCAATGCTTATTAAGGGTGCAATAAATGTTGAAGAACCTAATTCAGTTATCAAAGAAGACTGCGCTGTAATACAGAAATATTGGTCACATCTGCGTCAACTGCGCCGTGCATGTGGTGAGTTACTGGCAAGCGCGGAGCTTTTAAAGAAGCTAATTCCTACGATGTTCCTTTGAAGAAGTCAGTGAGTAAACACTATTATGAGTCCATCAACTGAATTCAAAACACTTCGCTGTCACAGAAATGAACAGGATAACATAGAACAAATACTAGAAATGTGAACTGATTTGACCATGGGAACAGTTCTGGCAAATCTAAGCACGACAACCAGCTGCAGAGCACGACAACCAGCTGCAGAGCACGAAAACCAGCTGCAGAGCACGAAAACCAGCTGCAGAGCACGACAACAAGCTGCAGAGCACGAAAACCAGCTGCAGAGCACGACAACAAGCTGCAGAGCACAACCAGCTGCAGAGCACGACAACCAGCTGCAGAGCACGACAACCAGCTACCACATGTGTACCTGCTCCATGTGTACCTGGTCCATGTGTACCTGGTCCATGTGTACCTGGTCCATGTGTACCTGGTCCATGTGTACCTGGTCCATGTGTACCTGCTCCATGCATACCTGGTCCATGAGAGCGCCATGACAGGACAATTTACTCCGCAAATTAAAATTAAAATTTCCTTCCTGATGCAGTCGACCTCATTGCTTCAGTGAGAGCTGACGGCGATGCAGCACCAGTTCTGGTGCAACAATTCCTACCGTATCTGCTTGGTTTAAGTAATTTTTTATTGTTATGATGAGATGATTTTTAATAAAAAATTTATCTCGATATGTATTTTTTACTGACCAGGGACGCTAAGTATTACCGAAAAAATGTTATCGTTTTCTTGAAAGTTCAAAAACATCGGCGGGACTGTAAGATCCTTTTAAATAAGACAACTAGTAAAATATGCTGCTATATTTACCCTTAAGACTTATTTCAACTAATCTGATGTACAAAACACTCAGCACTGGTTACTAATTAATCACTAATTAAAGACGTATGTTCACCAGATAGTCCTGAACAAACTGTTCGTTATCATTAACTAGTAGACCCAAAAACATTCAGTAAGAAACACGTGAAAAACATGGGGAAAATTATAACATAGCGGACTTTGCGAAGAAGTTTTTACATTGAAGGATGTGCCTTTAGTATCCATAATACAATGCTTACAATACATGTATTTTCTCGTATCTAAATCCTTATGAGCGTGACAGAGAGACGGACCAAGCAAGCAAGCAACAAACTGCGTATTATTATATTGTGGGATCATAGTTATTACACATCAGACTCCCACAGACCTTACAGTGATTACCCACGTAGCTGGTCTGCTGTGTTTTATCCTTGCACCATCATATGAACGTATCGTGTATACATTTCATGTGGGAAAAATTACACCTTTGAATGTAACAGCATTTCAAAACTTTTTCTAATTCCGGTATTGTACACTTGACTGTGTACCAATTTTATGATTACATTCATCATAATGATGTTGATTGTATCTATCATGTTAACACTGATTGTACTCATAGTATATTTATGCTAATTGCATTAAATATATTAATGCAGATTGTATTCGTTATAGTAATGTTGATTGCATTCAACTGAACTCCCAATCTCGTACCTCAAATTTAGCGAATGAAAACACGTCATTCGGATATGATACCAGTCTAAGTATGTCAATCAATGTGACACAGATCACATGTTTACATAGCAGTCAGATATTAATGTAAAACCTCGATGAAACGATGATTCTTGCCAAATGACATACAAGCGGAACCAAAGTTACACACGACATCGAGTGTAGGCTGGAGAATTGAAGGAATTGCGTCACATAATAATTGACAGTTACCTGTCAATGCAATGACTAGTACAACTCTAAGACCAATATTTCAGATCACCGTCAAGGAAGCTACCAGAATCTGAAGCCTGTCCCTGATGAGCAGCAGCATTGCGTGCTAGCACCACTGCAAGACGTCGCTGCACCACACGGATAACAGACGGGGACATCCAAATGCTGATTCATATAGTACCCCCTCACGTGAGCTGAGCGATGAAGACGTGATAGGAGGAAGCAAACGTTATCCAGGGCTTTTATGAAAAATGTGTTCTCCAGGACAGCCCTTCGCTCCCTGCATGAGCAGATCCGTGTACGGAAGCAGCTACAGACGACGATGGTGTTCGAGGTGGTAGAATCAAGGGAGTGGGTGGGTCGAGCAGACTGTTCAGCATCCAGGTCACGTCTGCTTGAAATGTTTCCGGGTTTTTTAATAATGGTGAACATATGAATATTTAAATGACATAAGGAATAAAGGAAAAATGAGTAATTTTAGGATGTAGGGAAAGTTTCTTAGGCCGAGGCCCACAATTTGCTGCTGAACCAAAGTGCTCAAAACGAGGAACATTCTAGGATATAATGATTTAGCTAACATATTTATTTCTCTGGTATAATATCATAAAAGAAATGAAATTAGAATCAGCGTAGGCATTCTGAAACAGTTTTTCGACAATAGTATCAGTGGTAAAGCTGATAAGTTGTGAATAAATTATCATATTAAATTGTAAGAGGGAAGCTTATTAGAGAGCTCATCAGCTGCAGAATCTTCTAAGACAAAATCCAGGGTAACAAACCATGTATAATAAAGTAATTTTCCAATTAAACAAGATGTCAGTGTGCCAAAATGAATCAAAGACAGCAGCTATTCGCTTTTAGGTGCCAGGAAATTTTTTATAAGAGTTCCATTTTGAAGCTGACGTAGAGAAATGCATTGCATGCTCCAAAATTACAAACTGCGTTGAAATTAATTCAATCAACGGTGCCTAAACCCAACGCAGACTGACGATTATAGAGCATAGGGAAAGAGGTTCACTGTTCGTACTGTGAGACTTAAAGTTAAGGTAAATCATCATACAGAATGCAAGCGAGAAACAGGGATTTCCTGTATAGGTTAAATCAAGTAGTCATAGGATATTCCTACCTACTTTTACGTGAATGAAACTATATTAGTTGTTCTATTAACAAACAACATGCATATTCTCATTTTCATTATTAGTAAAACCGAGTTGCAGGTTCTGTCGCACAGGTAAGTTGCAGTTGACTTTAAATGTCCTGATCATGAATGAAAATGAGGCGCACGAGCACAGCACAGAGAGCAAGAGCACAGCACAGAGAGCAAGAGCACATCACAGAGAGCAAGAGCACAGCACAGAGAGCAAGCGCTACATAGCATGCAGCAGTTGCGTGTATGGAACAGACAGCCTAGCGATGTATCCGCTATGTGAGGTGATACTCTAGCTTCCTACTGACTAGCGGGCAGAGGAACAGCGAGAAAGCTTGATTATGTAATCAGAAGGCAATCATTGGAAGTTCTAGAGGAAGACTATCAGTTGTTAGGAAGCATGATTCTATGTGAACACAACGGAAGCCGTCATTTATTCAGCAGTCTTTTACATATATAGCTGTGTGAATATATTAGTGTATCGAGAGCCTTGTCGTATTGTGACCTTTATTCACAGGTGTATGCACTGCTCATCCAATGAATGAATGTCAAAGACTTTGTGTACTTGTGCAGCTTAATGGAAGAATAAATTTTCAAAACCCGTTAGGCATTAAACATATGATGCTGAATAATGAAGTTAAAATAACTTATCGTAAATTTAAAAACGTTTTTATATCGTTAAACATTTGCTCATATTATTCTGAAATCAACTACAATTGTATCAAATAACTCAGACACTGGTTTCTGGTTACTGTAGGTTGGAAGCATCAAAATTATGCGTAAGAGTAAGAAAGAAGAAATTCACTATACATATATATGACAGGTTAAACTGGAAAAGTTGGATGTAGAAAGTGCACATTGGAATTGTCCTCATAGACCTGGATACAGAGTAGCCGATTGAGGAAAATTCATTCAATGAAGCAGCAAAGATTTTTCGTTTTTTAGTCCCGACTCTCTTATCCCGCCCAATACTCGCGGGCACAAACCCACACACAGAAGAAACGTAAAACAGTGTCAGCAGAAAACTGCTTTCCCATAGTTGAACTGACACACAGAGTCTGTCCGTTCCAGACAGACAGAGACTGTCTGGAAGGGACTGTCTGGAAGAGACTGTCAGACAGTCAAGGTCTGCCACTGAAGTAGCAAAACTAGAATTATCAATGAAATTATTCGAACGCCCACCAGTGTTCATTACTTTTATAGATTTCTTATAATTTATTGCTTGTATTATTCCAAACTCTTGGTATTATTGAGCACATGTAGAGGAATTTAAAACTCAGTTTTTAGAAGAATAGGTTTATTTTAACAAATTTAACGATAACATTATGCAAAAATGAATTGATAGAAGTATTCGTGCAAAAGAAATTCATTTTAAAGGTGTCGATTCATGCAATTATACAGAATTTACAGTTTTATTTTGTGGATAGAACATTGTAGAATATTTATGAACACGAATTTTCTACAAAGTTATAGTAACGAACATAACGTGGTGTAATAAGCATTGTCATTGTTCTTCTCACTTTGATGCCAAGATGGTCAAGACAAAAGAGCTCAGCGTTGACTTGAGGTAAAAGATTTTTGACTCTCACAAGTCCGGTAGTAGCTACGGAACTATTTCAAAATGCATAGCTATTCCTAGATCTACCATACAATGTGTTATCAAGAGGTTTAAAGAGTTTAATACAGCGTAGAACACAGTCGAAATCGTCACCAAAAGCTGGGCGCAAACTAAGTCACTCGGTTAGTACCACAGTACAGTAAAGTACAGTAAAGTCTTTACTGTACTGTGGTTAATACTCGTATGAAGCCAAGAGTTGTGTTGGAAAACATCGCCAAAGACTTACATACACAAGGTATCCGAGTAAGTATTCGTACAATTTAACGTTGTTTAAATAGAAATGACTTACATAAACATTGACCAACACGGATGCCTCTTCGTATAAGCTACATCATCTTTCAGTACGCTTGAATTTTGCCCAAACATTTTTAGATAAAGATGCTTTTTTTGGGGAACGAGTTCTATGAAGCAATAAAGCGAAAATTTGGTTGTTTGGATATAATAATATAAGCAAGACATGAGGTCAGAAAGGTGCGGCTTCTATTCCCAAGAACACAATGCCTTCAGTTAAACATGATGTTGCATGGCTGGTTAAAGTTGTTTCAGCTCAAGTGGGACTGTAATTTAATTGCAATCAAAGCAGAAATGAAATCTGACGACTTCATCAAGATACTCAATAAAGATCTTAATTTATCGGAGCAAAACCTTGGGTTAGGACGGAAGTTTAAATTCCAGCACGACAATAACTCTAAACATACGTGTAAATCTAACTACATGACTACAGAAAAATTAATTTTCAGTTCTTCCATTGTCTTCGATGAGTCCTGACTTGAATCTGCTTGAAAATTCATGGCGAGAATTAAAAACTTAAAAACATCATCGGACTGCAAAAAACCTTAATGAATTACAATATGTAGCCATTCAAGAATAAAACAATAACCCAGCCCAAATATGTTTTAATTTGATTGGAAAGTTTAATATCATGACCCAAAAACGATGCAACGCCTGGCAGGCCACTTCAAAGTACTGTAAGACAACAGAAGTCTTGTAGAACTATTAATTGTACGTTAAGGAAAGAGGAGAATTTGTTGAAGCAAGGAGAAGGGCGGAACGCAACAGGATCAAACCGTGTTGTATCGTGCAGTGCTTTCAGTTGATCAGACTAATGCTCGTAATCATGATACGTAAGTTACGTGATGCGTGTTGGATGCTCCAGCAGGAAGTGCTATATAATGAAGCTGGCGGGTGCAGCTCATACAGTGTTTAAGTCCTGGTCTTGTTGTCTGGTATGCACATGATGCTCTGTCTCGCTAAGGTGTGTGATTTGGGCATGGGGAATATGCCTTAGTTGTCAACAGTTTGTAAGGCTTAACACGTTTCCTGCGATTACCTAGCCGGTGCAAATCTTTGCTTTGTGCCCATAATCACTAAAAGACTTGGAAAAAATTACAGAACCTAACTTAAGTGACCCTCCGGTGGGTCACTACTTTGCAGGAAATGTGTTAAGCTGAAATTTTCGAAAGAAAGGTTACTTTCAATATAAGCTCATCAATTCATGAAAAGCGTAAAACGAAGTTTTAATTTAAATGATAATAAAACATGTTATCTGAGGGCATATGATAAAAAATGCTTATGATGTTCAAGTTCCGAGTATCAGCTTTTCTAAATGTTTATTCTTTCTTCCTAATAATAGAGGTTTTCATTTAATATCTCTGGAGTGCCAGGAGCTAAACTGATGAAGCCGACAGGAACCAGCACTGGCACCACCGGCAGTTCCCCAGTAACACTTGTTTTCCACGAGGCTTAATTCCTCAACTGGAATTTATTGCTCGACTGATTTTAATCCGTTTCTAAAATTACTTTTAAACCAAGACTTCGAAGTAAGTGTGACTCGTGTAGCTCAGTGGAGTACTTTTGTAAAACATAAATTGTGCGTTCGGAGACTTCAGCACACATGCAAGTAGTGATCTTTTGGTTCGCTATATGGAATAGAGAAAAAATCAGAATCGCAACGCTTACCTGAAGATCAAGAACTACGTTTGTTTGTGTTTGTAAGCACAAGAACACAGGTTACACTTTACTCACACACACAGACTACAGTATAAACAGAGTAGACCACAGACTACAGTACAAACAGAGTAGACCACAGACTACAGTACAAACAGAGTAGACCACAGACTACAGTACAAACAGAGTAGACCACAGACTACAGTACAAACAGAGTAGACCACAGACTACAGTACAAACAGAGTAGACCACAGACTACAGTACAAACAGAGTAGACCACAGACTACAGTTCAAACAGAGTAGACCACAGACTGCAGTTCAAACAGAGTAGACCACAGACTACAGTACAAACAGAGTAGACCACAGACTACAGTATAAACAGAGTAGACCACAGACAAGCTGCTGCATGTTGTCTACAGTGTGTCGAGAAATAAGGGTCAAGTGTCAAGTACACAGACGACATGGACATCACTCGCTGTCTTCGACAGAAAACTCTGATGAATTTTAAGTATGCAGGGAAAATTGAAAGTTTAACCTACCAAAAATATTTTGAGGGAAGAAGAATAACGGATGTACATAAATTTTGAATTTCAGTTAAGTGGTATTTATAATACATTTAAGGACAGTATTTTTGAAATCAAAATAAATGCTTTGAAAATCCTTTTTTTCAGTCTGATGAGAAGTAAAAATTATCAAAAAATATCTGAAAGCTGCATGCTATCAATGTAAAAACTTAAGCTTAACAAACTGCCATTCTTACAGCTATATCCTTGTTATTAACACGTTGCCTCCGATTGCCTGATTGGTGTAAAACTTCACTTTGTATGCATAGTCACTAGAAGGATCTGAAAAAATTACAGAACCTTACCTCAGTGGTACACATACGTACCACTTCGGAGTCAACGTGTTAAAACTGTCAACTGTGCCTGTTTTCGTTAACATCCACAATTTTAGCAAGGTCCCGGCGTTAAGATTCTCTCATTGACCAGCACTGACCAGACTAGTGCTACTCTCGTGCTTGAGTCGTGGTGTAGCAGCTCTGTATCAACTAGAAATGAAAAAAATGGAAAACAGCTAACTCTGTGACTTTGTATTAAATGTGCGGCTGAAATTGAAGGGTGGACAGCACTAGTGGACTACTTGCATTTTTTCCCGCGGTAAATATAATATATTTTCCACGGGAAAAAATGCAAGTAGTCCACTCCCGTGCTGTCGCTAACACAGCGCTGACAGAGGCGATTACGATCCAGTAGTTTACTATATGAAGGGTGGACAGCACTAGTGGACTACTTGCATTTTTTCCCGTGCGAAAAAATGCAAGTAGTCCACTAGTGCTGTCCACCCTTCAATTGATCATCATTTCAAAATTACGAATGAAGCGTCGACCCACAAATGAGAATTCTTGTAGAATTTTATAAGTGCGTTGATGATTGTTTCTTATTGACTAACCACCGTTGAATTAGAAGTTTTAGCAGTGCCTCTATTACGTCATTAGGTTAGTGGCACTGCTAAGATTAAAATCCTTTCACCGGTGCAGATCCTGGCATAAATTCATCCAAAGGTCCAGTACTACATGCACTAGCCGAGCTCTGGTGAACTTTGAAAAATAGCAGTTACGACTAAAATGATAATGCACAACTGCACAATGGGTGCTGCGCGGCCCACAGTGCCTACCTGACTTGCAGAGGCAGCTGTGACGACAGCCTTCTGATTTGATTTTCTCTTCTCTCCTCCAATAACTATTTACTTACAAAATACGCCCTCTCTGAATCTCAAATAAGTGTACATAAATGAATTATTTTTAGGATATCATGGACTTTTTAAAGAAGTAAACTTAGTTTCGATAAATATCAAAGAGATTATTTTCAATAAAAATCCATTTTTCGGGGAGCTGTGGTAGTATTCTTATTTTGTAACTTGTGAAATTTGTTATCCACAATATTTTCTGTCGTATACACAAATAAGGACCTGGTATAAACACTTCACACTGGGAGCCTTTGAGCTTAAATGCAATTCGATGTTATGCTAAAACTGCGTGCGGTTTTTTCTTCTCTTTATGTGCGGAGTAAACTCTGCTTCGTGAGAGGTAAGCTTTTATAAAAGGAGTCATATCTATATGAAGAAAATCTCTATTTATGACAGTATTTCACTGTTACTACAAAGAAAAATTAAAAATGGAACGAAGGTAGAATCGTGACTTTGTTTTAGATGCTTAGCACAAATTAATCAGCCTTGCTGTGGAGCCATCGCCTCTTTACATATGTCAGACAAAAGCACTGTTTCATATGACGCTTATGTACAAACTAGTACTAGTTATGTACAAATCGCTGCTGCTCAAGGGACAGGGGAGTAGCGATGCTTTTATCTTCTGTGAAACCAGAGTGCAAAAACGCATAATCGGTGTTCAAAAAAGCAAAATCGGTGTTTAAAAACACGAAACCAGTGTTCAAAAACGCGAAATCAGTGTTCAAAAACGCGAAATCAGTGTTCAAAAACGCGAAATCGGTGTTCAAAAACGCGAAATCAGTGTGCAAAAAAGAGTGAGCTAAACTGCAATCAAATGGTTGCAGTTTAGCAACCAACTGGTTTTTTCAATGTTTCCCACAGCAATCATTACATATGCCTCATTTACTCTAAATCATTGATCAAATGAATGTTATTTGCATTATTTTGTAAACTGAACTCTTTGTCATAGATCAGAAAGTAGTCATTTTGAAAGTGTGATAAAAATTATTCAAAGTTTTCCAGAAGTTTAGCTTTCGAATCGCGATACTATGCGTTCGATCCACAAGCTCACACGACGTGGACAAATAAAGACGATGATGTGGCAGGGTGTTACAAATGACGTATAGCGTACAGGTCAGCAAAAGTAATTGGGAGTTTCCCATCACCCATCATTGCATTCATTCACACAGCCCCTTGTCTTGGTGCCAAATCAGAATTAACATTAAAGGTCTATTATTATGGTCATCGTTATGATGACTGAGATTCATTTTAATGAATTAAAGCCTACTCACAAGCTTGCAATTAAGAAATCTTATTCCCAGAAAAAAGTGCTGCTGTTTTTTTTCGGTTTCTCAGATAAATTTTTGATGTCTTCCAGAGTGTGTTGTTGAGCACCGTCGTGGTGCTGTGCGTTGCCCCTCGTCCCTCTGCAGCAGCCCCTGACAAGCTCTTCGGAGTTGCGCAGGACCAGCAGGAGCATCTTCTGCAGCAGCTGCAACAGCCGCTGGTGGAGGGTGGAGGAGGTCTACAGTTCCGTCAGAACGGAGTCACAGCGGGACAAAACGGAGCCACCGCCCCTGTAAGTCTTTATACCGTCTCTTTTAGTTTTTACTCAGTTAAGTAGAGCTTGTCATTTAGATCATGACTCCATTAGATAAACATCAATGGGGTACTCTTTGTTTATTTTGATGCAGAGTTGAACGTAAGCCACAAAATGTACATGCATGTGGAAAGTTGAGCTGCAGCGGTTAGTAGTAATAAATATTTCGATCCATGTTTTTATAATTTAGTTTTACATTCATACTTTTTGTAAATCCAATACGTTACGATTTTCTAGGCTCAGTACGAGTTTGCGTACGACGTCAAGGTGCCTGAAGAAGGAAACGACTACGGCCATGCAGAGCGGAGGAACGGAGACACCACAGAGGGCATGTACCGCGTCCTGCTGCCAGATGGCCGTGTGCAGGTGGTCACTTATTCCGTGATTGGTAACTCAGGCTTCGTGGCCACCGTCTCCTACCAGTGATTGGTAACTCAGGCTTCGTGGCCACCGTCTCCTACCAGTAATTGGTAACTCTGGCTTCGTGGCCACCGTCTCCTACCAGTGATTGGTAACTCTGGCTTCGTGGCCACCGTCTCCTACCAGTGATTGGTAACTCTGGCTTCGTGGCGAAGGGTTCTCATGAAAAAAAACATTTATTCCATTTTGACATTTGTTAACTTCCTTTGTTCTCTGCGAGTTGTTAATCACCGCCACACTTCCTGTACTCACCATACCTGGGCGAAACAATTTAACTTTATTCCGATATATCACACAGTACAGTACAAATCTACAGTACAAGGAATCTGGTTTTCAAGTCTGAGTATTTTCACCTATATTCTCAAAAGGTGTGTAGCAGTGCATGTACATGTATACATATTTGGGCGACACAGAGCTATGAGACGGAGTTTTCAAGCCCTCAGATATCATCGTCATTTTTCGAATCCTAGTTTCTGGCTTGTGCGATTTAATGTGTAAAATTTTTCCAGCGAAATATCACCGTACATTCAAGCTCACAGTATATGTGCTCACAGTATATGTGCTCACAGTATATTTGTTAGTCATATTGCTGTAAGAATGTTTTATTTCTAGGAAATAAAATAACTTTTGCTCTCCATGAAATAGATTCTGAACAATATGAGCCTCAATCTTAAGCAAGTGAGGACTAATTTGCCTTGTGAACTTGAAACGTATGTAAATGATAGGGAGGATGAACCATACTAATTGTACATTCATAGGATTGATAAACCGTAAGAATTGTAAATCATACGGATAGTAAATCAATCATACGAGTAAACAATTGTACGTTATTTGATATAGCATGTGCAATTCAAAACAAATACTGTAAAATATCAGAACAATACATAATAAGAAAAAATACAAAATAGTACAACACTGCAGTACTTGACAGAAGATGAAGTCAGTCCAAGTGTGTATTGATACTGATAAGAAATACAGGTCTCCTGGACAAATATTTTAAGAGAAGGTTTGGCGCTGAAAAGTGCATGTCGAAGCCACGTGAGGTGAAATAAAAAATTTGTTGTCCAAGAAATGCTGGATTCAATTTTTGTGACAGGGACGTTAATCCTCGTATTGGAGGATTGGATTGTTATCCTCGCATTGGAGGATTGGATTGTTATCCTCGTATTGGATTATCATCGTTAATAATACTGCTACTTGTTATCATCGTTAATATCAGGCTGTTACTTGTTATCATCGTTAATATCAGGCTGCTACTTGTTATCATCGTTAATATCAGGCTGTTACTTGTTATCATCGTTAATATGAGGATGTTACTTGTTATCATCGTTAATATCAGGCTGTTACTTGTTATCATCGTTGATATCAGGATGTTACTTGTTATCATCGTTAACATAAGGCTGTTACTTCTTATGATCGTTAATATCAGACTATTACTTGTTAGTATTTGTATTTGTTTGTTGTTGTATTTCAAACAGTATTGGTTTCAAGTTATTTCGACATCTTTGCAGTTCAAAGCTTACTACTATTTCTTCCTTACTTGAATTTCCACAATGAAGATCAAGGTTGAGTTAAAAAAAATTAGTTTGAACAATTCTATTCAATTCTTAGAAGTAGAACATAATGACATCAGTGAAAGAAAGCTCCCACATTTGTTATAAGTTGAAGTGTGTATGGTTTACGAAAAGAGGCGATGTAAATAAATATATAATATAGTTAAAACCTAATTTAATTTTAAGACTTTTTGTTATGAGTTACTTTTATTGTGAAGTAAATGTCTAACATTCGTGAATTTATTTTTTATCCATGAGTAATTTAATGCAATAGAGTCAGTATGAAATACATCGCTGGGGCAAAAATGGTAACGCATTTTCTCCTTTCTCAATGAAAAAGACGGAATTTTTATTGATGAAATTCCCTCAGAGGGAGGAGCTTGACCCTCGTTTCTGACCCTCACTCTACGCTATGTTACCGTGCACAAGCGCTGCATAGAGGAGTGTCAACAGAAAACAATCCTCCTTTTCTGGATTCATCGACCGCTAGAATTTATAGCAGCGATTTTCAACCATTGATGGCACATTCCTCCCCCCCTAAACTAGTCATTTAACACTCGTGGCTCCTGTCCTTCAATAAGTTAAATATTTGCAGTTTTTCTGCGTCCGCTCGAAAATATTTGCAGTTTTTCTGCGTCCGCTCGCAAATATTTGCAGTTTTTCTGCGTCCGCTCGTGGCTTGGGGGAATAATTTGAGGATCTTCTGAAAAATTGAAGAAGAAAACAAAATATTTGAAACTACGAATTCTCTCGTAGAGTTTCACGAGTGGCAGATTTCGCGTTGATTCTTCACGTTCTCCACGTTAAAGCTGTTGCAACCCACTTCTGTTACCAAGCTGGAATGTGTTCTTTAGCTCAAAGGAAGAAATTAAAAAAGTAACACGAAAATAATTTAGTATAATTTATTGATACACGCACAAACTTCAAAACTCAAAAATGATTCTTGATTGTGAATAAGCATTAATCATAAAATTCGGAGTAATCTCAAAGAAACTTATCGTACTCTCATGCCTATGAGGTGTAAATCGATCTTGTATTCGGTGCAAATAATTAATTTTATTGTAGCACATAAACCTAACTTAACCAACAGATGCAGTGCAATGCTTGCAATGGGAACGCAAAAAAATTAATGGCGTATATAAAAAATGTTTGAGGTACGCTTGGCCATATCGTGTTTTAGTGTTGACGTTAGTTCTGGTCATATTAATCATTTCTTCTCAGAAAGCTGGAGTACATCACCCTCATGAACATTAACGGGGCACCACTTCACATCGTCTGGACTCTGCATGACATCGTCTGAACTCTACATGACATCGTCTGAACTCCACATGACATCGTCTGAACTCTACATGACATCGTCTGAACTCCACATGACATCGTCTGAACTCTACATGACATCGTCTGAACTCCACATGACATCGTCTGAACTCCACATGACATCGTCTGAACTCTACATCACATCGTCTCCTCACTACAGGAATCTCGCTCCACACTCGTAGCCTCCGTCAGGACGACATCAAGAGCCTCTGAAGGGACGCTGATCATGCGCATCTTGAGATGCACGTCTTGGTTCTTGACGATGACATGGAAGCGATGCAGCAAGTGAGCTTCAAATAACGTCAGCAGCGTCTCCGCCATGGTGCGACCCACACAGTTCCTGGACCCAATACCCCACGGGAGCGCTGACAGTTTCTTCAGATTTGACTTTTTTTGGTCCACCTGAGCACGCTTCACTTCAGAGGGACACTCTTCACTGCTAAAATTACCATTGGATTGCCTGCTCAAGTGAAAGTCAGCGTGACTACTGGAGTTACAGTCGTGATGTAACGGACTCGCCGTGTGGAAGCTTCTTGAATGTTCTTCACACGCGTCTCCATGATGACGGACTGTGGAGGAAGTGGATGAAGTGAAATCGTTTCGGTTGACATCTTGGCTGCTGACCGCCCACCGCAAGGCATCAAAATCACCAGGACATGAGAAATACTTAGGGTCCCTCCCAATGCTGTACAGGGACACGATGATCATAGTCTGCAAGGAAAACAGGAGTCTTGTGTACTGGTTTCAAGCCGTTCATATAAGACGATGAACGATTTTTTGCGGAATATTTGTAAAAGTAAGGACTCATATGTTTGTGAAAAACGATATATATTCACGAAAAATACGTGAAAATGAGAAAATAAACCTTTGCGCTATAAAGAATGATAATATTGATTGCGGAACTAATAGAGGAAGTAACATAAGAAAAATATGAATTAAACATGGACAGTGCAAGTTCAGTCCACGGAGTAGTGTTCATTTAAGAGACTCAACGAGGGAATTCGTTGATGGACCGTTGCTGTTTCCTGAATAAATAGATATTAGTTTTGAAAGCTATGTTTGATAGCGTTTAAACAAGCAGAACCGTAACATGTTCTCAGAGTTCTATAACAGTTGAGTGCAGTGCTGGCTTGGTAAACACCTTAAGTTTTGTTTCAGTAAACTTTTTCAAAGAAGACTTTAGGGTTCATTTGAACGATTAATGATCAAAACTGATTGATACCAAAAAAGTTTTTGTAGGCAATGGGACGTGGGACGCACGACACAAGAAACTGTGAGCTGTAAGACAGAACTTACATTCGCAGGCACACTGTAGCCCCCCAGCACACAGTCCTGCGCCACAAGCCGCGTCAGGAAGGGCGCCACAGGGTACAATCGCAGGGTCTCCTTCAGAAGGAGCTTGCACCACGTCAGATCCTTCAGGTCCTCCTGAGTCAAGCATAGAGGATCCTCGCCGTCTGCGAAGTTCAATACAAATAACATTCAAATTGTAATTGAGTTTTCTTGATGTGTAAGTGATTAAAAAAATTATTGTTTTATGACCATCAATGTTGATAATATTATATAAAAAAATAGCGACAAGTGTCATCATTATTTTTTGCCAGAAGCGCATCGAAAAATCATAGCGTAAAATAAATGAAAAATAAGTGAACACACTTATTTAGTATCATGGTAGTATTCATACATAATTAGTTAATTCAGAAATACAAGAATACTTTATAAATAGTACGTGAGAGACGTTTACCTGCGACAAGGTTTGTTTTAAATCGTACTTGCTGCCTGGCGGAGCTGGCGTACGCCACATGGCTGGAGCTGACGTAAATCAGCCACATGGCTGACCAAGCCGTCTGCAAGAAATTACGAATGTAAGCTGTAAGTATTCTGAAAACAAACTCAATGATCCTATTTTAATGAAGAAAGTGAGCCTTTCCTATGAACCATCTTTTCTATTCGTGTGAATTCATGGGACCTGTTCTGTAAGAGATGAGGTCTTCATGGGACCTGTCCTGTAAGAGATGAGGTCTTCATGGGACCTGTCCTGTAAGAGATGAGGTCTTCATGGGACCTGTTC
The DNA here is from genome assembly GCA_006783055.1 of Trinorchestia longiramus. NCBI lineage: Eukaryota > Metazoa > Arthropoda > Malacostraca > Amphipoda > Talitridae > Trinorchestia > Trinorchestia longiramus. The sequence continues at coordinate 41,596 of VCRD01002660.1, forward strand.
TGTAAGAAATGAGGTCTTCATGGGACCTGTCCTGTAAGAGATGAGGTCTTCATGGGACCTG
>VCRD01002660.1:58747-78942 GCA_006783055.1 Trinorchestia longiramus
AGAGGAAAATACGTATTTGACCTTGTGAATGAGTAGTCTTTGTTCTATCGGGGTCCAGTTAAGCTTTTCCATGAGAGGTGTTGCATGATCGTTCTTTCTGAAATTTCCTTTGCATACTACTTTAGCAGCAAAATTCATACATTTCTGTAGCTCTTTTTGAAGACCTTTAGGTATATCTCCCCAGACCAAGTCACAGTAGTCAAAGCGGGATAACACCAAAGATTGGATAGCTAATAATCTAGTTTTGGTTATCATTTCCAGTGCCTCACACCTCAAAATAAACTGTGTACAGAGTTTTCAATGATGTTCATAATCACACTGTGATATATTGAATTGTCAAGCAACTCAATGTTATTATTCTTTAGAGTTGAAATCATTGATAGGTTATACCATAACGAGGCTGATGTTTTTCGTCTTAAAGTTAAGTTAATTTAACTTGGGACAAGTAAAGTTTATTTTCGAGGATTAATGAGTTTTAAAACTAATAATAATAATAATGAGTTAATGAAATAAAAAACAGTCAGACGTTTTTCTGCAAGCAGTTTTTATACAAGACATCATTGAGGTCTCTTACCACTACCGCTGGCTAGGTTGGGCTACGTGAAATAGTGCGTAGTGTAGAGGGTGAAATTCAATTGCTTTACTGAATCTTGGTTACCTCTACAAAAATATTTGAAGATACTGTCCACATTAGATCAATTTGGGCAGCTGTTGACAGCTTATCTTAAGTTTCTTTGTCGAGGTTAGAAGCGTTTTTTTATCAACCAACGTCTGAGGTATGATCTTTCTCTTCAGTTTTACGGAGAGCGCGTACACAAACTTCTGGGCTGCAAATTCACTAAAAATGAAATATTATTGGTAATTGAAGATTTGTAGTTTCATCCTGATATATTAAAAATTATATTTTTAAGCACTTGTGCTGCTATGCCGTATTTTTAGTGATTTATAGGTTTATCGAGTACATGTAAAGACAAACACTCACTCAGACGCTGGGACAAAAGCTTCAAACGAGCGTTGAAATGCTTCTGTTGAGCGTACAGTTATGATAAATGCAGCACAAACGTAATAAATATCAAATTAATCTTTGTTTTGATTTTATGTAAAGCAATGATATTTATTTCACTTCCAGAAGAGTTCACTTTACTGATACCCGACTTTCTGGGTGAACTGTTACGTTTTGGTTGGTTGGTGTCACTAGTGTTATATTTCTGGGTTTTACCAGAGTTAGGTTTAAAAGTGTGACAACACACAACACAACACGCAAGAATTTATCAGAAGGTAAGGTTATGGGAGTCGTCTTGTGCACCTCTAGTTGGGGAATTCAATGACAACACGTGGACTTAGCTTTTGTTTATTATTGGTCCGTAGGGCAGCAGGGAGAGAGAAGACACATCCGTTGTCCACGAGTAGAAGAGATTGAAAACCAAGAGTCATGATCAAGAGTGATGATCAAGTGTGATGACCAAGAGTGATGATCAAGAGTGATGATCAATAGTGATGATTAAGAAATAATCAAGAGTGATGATCAAGAGTGATGACCAAGAGTGATGCTTGCGTGAAGTTTGAGTGAAGATTTGAGTGAAAGTCCAAGGAAGAGAATTTGAATGAAGATCACGAGGTGTGTTTGTAGGGCCGCTAAAGTATCGTGATTATTTTAGTAATAAATAATATTAAACCTAGTAATATTTTAGAGTAAATCTTTATACTTATTTCACGCCACTTGTGATTGTTTTTTTAAGTCAATTTAATCATGGTCGTGACTTCAAATTGTAACTCTCGTCGTTTATAGAAGAGCGTAGTCAACCACAGGTTCTCAAACCAAACGCCCGTCTGTCCGTGCATAACCATTATCCAGTGAACAACAAGTGTATTCGTGCTTTCAGTCTCTCCGACGGGTAAGTTTCTATTGACGTGTTGTTAGGAAGTTTGGCGCTTCACTTAATTACTATTTATTCCTTAAACTTATCATTTTAGCCTGGCCTAAACGTTCCTCTGTAAGTTTAGCAGTTTGTGTAATTCTGGTGATTGTTTCTCGGAAATTCGACGGATCTCTCGTCGTATATTATTCCACAATGCGGTAAATAATTTACCTAGTGTCTGCAGCATTCGTATTGTTGAGATTTGAGTTTATCACGCAGCCTGTAATGCAAAATGAATTATTAGGGTTTCCCTTTGTATAGCCTTAAGCAACAGTTCTAACAAATATTTCCTTTTGCGAAACAATGAGTTAATTGACAGCTAAAATGTACACCGAAATCTCATTTCAGGTAGTCACGTTTCATTCGAATGATTTTGTTTGTGTTTGAAGAAGTAGTGGTGTAGTATACCTCAAATAATAACTATTATGTCAGGCAGTAAATATCGCTGGCAAGTTCCGTATCACTCAAGTCTCTGTAGAGACTCAGAAATATCGTAATTAATTTAGAATGATCTTAGATTTTTGTATCGAATCTAAGGTCATTCTAAATTAATTACGATATTTCCGAGTCTCTACATCTCTACGTTCGAGCACTTTATGATGGGCACACTAAAAAGATCGACCAGCCGTTTTGATACGGTGATTAAATCCCTCAGCCTCGGGGAGAAGCTGCTTATAGACATCTCGTGTTGTATTTTTTTAACTGCCAGCTAATTAGGCACGATGCCTCAGTGTTTGACTCAGCGGTTGTCGTATAATACTGTCTCAGGATATTAATACTTCTGCTAAATTTTGTATTCATTTCGAGTTACTTAATAGTCCTTGTTCGGACAGGTCGCGGTTTACGGATTGCAAGTTCTCAATTTCGATCTTCGATCTTGGCCTTAACTTCTGCTCTGAATTTGATCGTGTCCAATAATAAATCTGCAAACAAACAACAAACAAACAACTTTATTTCCAATCAAGTACACAGTACATAATTATTAGTACATTGGTTTTTCAAATTCTTAAGGTTAATATCCTTAGAGTAAGGATGATGGTGAGCTCCATGCGACGATCCAGGGATGTGTCCATGGGCGGGAAGTTGAGGGCTTACCGATAAGTGCGAGCTCATGGCGCGAAACGAGAAACAGCTCGTATTCATGGCCGGGTTTCGAACCCGCGGTCTGTCTGCCCGAAGCAGAGACCTGATACCTAACACAGGCCGCAGACCACTCGACCACGGTGGCTATCAACATCGGCAACGAAGTCGACTGTATCACTTCCCTCGAAGAACATCACCCACGAAATAATTACTACAGAAAAATAACTCGTTCCCTAAATGTTGTTGTCTTCACATGAGCTAAGTACAGAGTAACGTATTTTGAAAGGCCGGGATTGGCTATTGAAGGGTGAAGTTGAAAAGAACCGTAGCAACAGTTCGGTATAGGACGATGAATAATTTTTAAGAATACAGCGAATTTTTATAAATAAAAATTTGCATGAACCTCACTTAAAGTTACAAAAACCTACTCATAAAAATACAAAGAATGTACTGTAAAAAATATGACTTTATTTGTATCGGGATGAATTAATACGCTTAATTTGAAAATAATCGGAGCATGAACAGTGGTGGTAATGCTACAGAACATTTATAGCCGAAGAACTTTTACATTTTTCAGTCTACAAATCTTTGACATCATTCAATTCCAATGTTCATAGTGATCTTCATAGTCAATATATTATTTTAGTATAAGTTTCAACATAGTAGCACTAAGTATGTGCAACTACTCTCGTTTATATCATGGAGTTTTGATTTTCAAGTTTCGTACGTCCGTCACTTTACTCAAACACCTCGCACAGCGACATTGTCTCCCGTTTTGCTGCAGCCCAAGGAGAAGAATTGAAAATTTTGCGATGTAAACAATGCTTGGTACTTATCCATTGTTCGACCTGTTATTTACTGTTACTTCACATTTAGCGTAAAACTGAAGTATCTATTGCAAGATGAAAGTGACTGATAGTGTTTAGAACGTTAGAATTCTTTTTAAACTTGAAAATGAAAGTAAAAACTTTGTTTCTTAACGGTACTATTTCAAGACAAACTCAGTATTGATTTCTCTTTCTATAAATTTTAATTCAAGGTCGTAATACTGAAAATGGTTGAATGTTTAATCTTTGAAGTAATCATTTCTGTTTTCAAATATTTTGAATGAAATATTTTTTATTAATTAAGAATATCATATTTCTAATAGAGGTGATTATTTTTCATGCATTCTTTGGTTATTGGATAATTAAGTGAAAATTGTCATTACTTGAAGACTGCAGTTTTTTTTTTTGGTGTTAGATTTTGATAAAGGTTTAAATTATTTGCATGGCTCAGCAACAGCACATAACTTTATTATCCTATCAGATTAGCTATACTCAAGTTACCTAATAATCTGCAAATAATGGTTACTTTAATATTGTGGCACAGCTTGAGCCAGTTTGATGCATGTACTAATATATCACTAAAATATAAGCTCTAGACTAAATTGATGCCCATGTGTGTCTTTGGACACAGTTTATTTAACCAAACAAAAAATATACAGAAAATCAATTAACATTTATTCTGGAAAAATACATCATTTAATGATATGCACATATCTTTTATTTTAATTCATAATATTTTGGATGACAACCAACATGTAAATATTTTAATTTATGTAATTCATCCTGTATGAACATTCAATTATAAAAATTAGCTGTTTTGTTATTCTTGAGTTTTACAGTTGCATAGAAATCTTAAAATTTGGTTGTAAGCTCACCTTTTCATTTGTATTGAGTGCAAGTTGAAGAGATGGTGTACCTTCACTTCCCGAGCAACCTCACGGAGGAGGAACAGATGCTGCAGACAAAGTACCAGAAGCTCAGCCGTAAGGTAAGGCAATTAATCACTGCTCAATATTAGATAATTTTTTGAAAACTAACTGTAAATATGTTGAATAGGTTTAGATACTTGAATGCTTGTACTTATCTGGAATTTTGATGGTTTTAGAGTAGTATAGTAATTGTTCAACATGTAAGCATGTTAACAATCATTGAAATTTTTTGTGGCAACTGCTAGAATGAAATGCTGGTAGGACCGAGTATAGAATTTTGCATGAGGAAGTTTGGTTAACTACATCATCTTTCTGTCCTAGTCAGAATGGAACTTGGGCAGTTAAAACATGGGACTTGAAATTGGCCAAACATCAGATTTCTATTGCCTTATTCTTTTCTAATCTCACCTGCAACATTGAGTACAATTACAATTCTTATTGATTGCATTTCAGAGAAAGGCTTTGCAGCAGCTACGGACACCAAAACCAGACGTGGAGCAGAGCCCCTCCAACAAGAGGCCTATGGAGGCCAAGGATGCCAAGGAGATGGCCAAGAAGCTCATCAAGTCTGGGGCCATCAGAGTGCCTGAGAAGCAACACAGCAATAATGAGAGAACAACATTTAAAAGATCAATGGTAACAATAGATTAGGTTGAAAGATGGTAATAATAGATTAGGGTGAAAGATGGTAATAATAGATTAGGGTGAAAGCTGGGAATAATAGATTAGGGTGAAAGCTGGTAATAATAGATTAGGGTGAAAGCTGGTAATAATAGATTAGGGTGAAAGCTGGTAACAATAGATTAGGGTGAAAGCTGGTAACAATAAAAAGGGATGAAAGCTGGTAACAATAAAAAGGGATGAAAGCAGGTAACAATAAAAAGAGATGAAAAATGGTAACAATAAATTAGGATGAAAGATGATAACAATTATGAGCTCAGTGACAATAATATGGGATCATATTAAAAAAGTATGTGTACAATTAATTAAACTATTTTAATTGGTAATACTGACTCCAGCTTATAGCTTGCTTGGGATGTGAAGGATAAGTATTCCAGTAAATTGATTTAATGGTTGACTGGTGAGAGTAGTTTTGAAGCTTTATAACAGCTGACATGATTAATATGGAGCTAACATTCTAGTGAGAATTTATTTACTAATTACCTAAATTTTCAATGAATGCTTGTTAGGTTCAGTAATTATTGATTGGTGTTGTAGGAGTGGATTAATGCATTTCAAACCAAAATTCATGTATATGATTTCATATTCATTAGACGGTGACTAATGTGTACAAGATTTAAAGTAAGCAATGGTCATTACTTGGAGTGCTGTCAAGTTTTCAGAGCAGTGTGATAATGCTGAATTTGGAGAAAAAACTTTTAAACAATAATCTATAGATGAGATAATATCTAGAAATTAATAAATAATAATAATAATTACCTTTTGTTTTACCTAGTTGGCTAATATCAAAAACTCTGTGATGCCTTGCACCAGCACATCAATACTTTGTTCATTGTTTTACCTTGTGAATTTCCTAGTAATTCATTATTCAAGCTCCTTAGCATCATGGCTTCACCGAATTAATTAATTGCTAAAGTATTTACTTTCTTGGATCGTTTAGAACATATGATAAAGCATCAGAGGAAGCTGTTTCTATTTCCATATACTCAAGTTAGGTACATCAACATTTCATCATTTCCTGCAACAACCGTTTGGCAACAATTCAAAAATTCAACTTTTTGGTAACTAAATCACATCACTAAAAACGACACCTACAATGCACAAACATGTACTGTTTTCATACACAGAAATATATATTTCTTTTGCAAAACTTTGACCACAACAAAGACGAAAATGTGACTTTTCAATGACATAATTGCAGGAAATCTGTCAAGGTTTGCCGATGTGTTTAATATTTGTGAGTTTTTTTACAGGGCTTAGAGCGCAAGTTGTCAGCTGCTGACAAGGCGCCCTCAGGATACCAGCCCTTCAGCACAAGCCACCCTGAGGAGGAGGTGCACGAGTCAAGACTTAAAGTGAAGGTGGGACTTGAGTGGAGGGGGGTGGGACTTGAGTGGGGAGGAGGAGGTGCATGAGTCAAGACTTAAAGTGAAGGTGGGACTTGAGTGGAGGGAGGTGTGGGACTTGAGTGGGGAGGAGGAGGTGCACGAGTCAAGACTTAAAGTGAAGGCGGGACTTGAGTGCGGGGTAGGTAGGGGCCAGTTAGGTGGAAGACATGATGTGAAGTGGAGGTATGACTGCTAGGTGAGTGAAAAACTAGAAGTGAAATAATGACTATGTTGGGAGTATGAAACGTTCATCATGAAGTTGATGTAAGCGTCAAGAGTCTTCTCATGAAGTTGAACATGTTAGTGATAGTGAAATATTTATATGGTACTGCAACCTACCTCGATATAGGAGTGGTTAAAGGCAAGCAAGATCCTTCATGCAGAAGTTTAAACTTTAGTCTCTCATAGACCTGTGTGGGTCAAAACACCTCCTTTACCCTTCTCTGTGTAGGGTCAAGCAGCTCTTGCTGGTTTACTTCTGCATCTTTACAGTGGAATGATTGTTCTTTTCTGCTTCAAATACTCCATTTCTCAGCTGCTCGTACAGGGTGTGTCCAAAAATGTGTACATATTTAAAAGGCTGTAGTGTGAACACTACTGGTGCTAGGAGGCTGGGACAGGTCTCATGCGAAAGAGCGAGGTATAAAGTTTATTTTGTATCCAGAATTCGTTGTTACACACCTTATGTACATCTTGTGTATACCAGTAGTTTTTAAACTACAGCCTTTTAAAAATTTATACATTTTTTGGGGACACCCTATATGAAGTCTTGAAGTCATGGCGTTTGAAAGAGTGCATGCTTTCAAACTGGCCTTATTCCACTATATAATAATACAGTTTGTTGCTTGCTTGCTTGCTTGGTCCGTCTCTCTGTGACGCTCTTAAGGATTTAGATAGGAGGAAATTTCGGTAGGGTATACATGTATTGTAAGCATTGTATTGTGGATACCAAAGGCACATCCTTCAATGTGGAAACTCCTTCGCAAAGCCAGGGTCCACTGCCAAATCAAACGAAAAAAAATCAGTAAAAAACACGTAAATTTTCACCTGTGGGTCTACTTATTATTGTAAGACTGTCTGAAAGGACGAAAAAGGCTACATATATAGGTGATTACTATTCCCTGGATAAATTCTACTGCTCCTAAGCAATATTAAACTTTGGAAGCAGCTTGCTCTCGTGATGACCCTTGATATTGTATGAGTTCTGGAATTAATTAGTTGGCATTACATAAAAATCCACTTGTGTGGACTTATGATTGTGTGAAGCGAGCGTGTATGCTGCAGTGGCCAGACATGTGTTAGGGTTCAATACTACTGAGCTGTGCAAACGCTTCTCAACAAATGTGTTTCCAGACTTATTGAGACCGGACCTAGGTTTATAGTTTCGCGAACGAGAGAACTGAGAAGTTTCCTTATGTTAACAATGTGCTCTTGCACTATACCCCCTTTATGATGGAAATGCTGAGTTGTATGCTATACTCTGTAGCTTTTTTCCTTGATTTGTTCTCTTGCTTTCATTATTTTCTCATTTTTCTGATGCTTGACATCTTCTTCATGCTTTATATATCTATCCAATACATTCATCGTATGAATTTTAAAGTTTTCTTTACTTGAGTAGCCAACATGGAGTATTGACTTTATTAAATGGTTACACTAGCCATAATCTAATGCTGAAATATGAGCTATTTTATTATTATATTATTATTATTATTGTTATTATTATTTTTTATTATTATATTATTTTTTTTTCTCCTTGCAGAACCTGTACAATGTTCTCCTACTTGCAGAACCTGTACAATGTCCTCCTACTTGCAGAACCTGTACAATGTCCTACTACTTGCAGAACCTGTACAATGTTCTCGTACTTGCAGAACCTGTACAATGTTCTCGTACTTGCTTGGTCGACTGGTGAGCGAATCTGCTTGCGAGCGGAAAGACCCGGGTTCGAATCCCGCTGCCGACATGGTTGACGCGGCTAGAAATACGGCATGGGACTTGGGTAAACAACCGAATAATTATCGAAGTAATTATCCGACCCAAGAATGGGTCAGAAGGTTCGTTCCTATAGCCTCATTCTATCCTACTTGCAGAACCTGTACGACAGCTTCGTGAGTGCGAGGGAGCGAGGAGAGAAGGGTGAGGTGAGGGAGGTCCCTGGAGAAGACTCCCTGAACCCCAGTGGCCCCACAACCCCCACTCGAGGGGGAGGGCAGGGTGGGGGACGACACCCCTCATCGGGGGACGGGGGAGCACCTCGCTCTGGTCACACCATTTATATATTTGGCTACAACATTTCTGAAGAAGTCATTAAGAAAACTTTCAGCAGCTTTGGTAACATCCTCAACATCAGCATGGAGGTAGACAACAAGTGAGTGTCTACTCTGTCTACTGTAACTCTGTCTACTGTAACTCTGTCTACTGTAACTCTGTCTACTGTAATTATGTACTGTAATTCTGTCTACTGTAACTCTGCATGCAGGTATATTTTCTATCTTCTCTACCTCAGCCTGGATGTAGACAATGAGAGTGTCTGTATTGATACTGTTCTTTTGATGGAAACTCTTCTTTCATCTATCTATTCTTCAAATCCTTTCAACTTTTCATTGGTGAAGGATTTCCCACGAAGATGATTATCCAGGGAATGAAAGAGGTGGTAATCAGATGGCGCAAGGTCAGGTGAATAAGGTGAATGGCACAAAGTCTCCCACCCAAGTTGCTGTATGGTATCCCTGACCACTCACGCGACATGCAGCCTGGCGTTGTCATGGAAGAAAAGCACACCTTTGTGATTCACCAATGCTGGCTCCTTCTGGCGCAATGTCTGTTGCACGCGTTCCAATTGCTGCGAGTATAGGTCTCCAGTGACCGTTTGGCCCGTTTGTAGCAGCTCATAATGAACCACTTGATGACCTGTCCACCAGACACAAAGCATAATCTTACGTGGGTGCATAGGCGGTCTTGTGGTGTGAGGGACAGCATCCTGAAGTGACAACCAGAGTCTGGAACGCTTGGGAGTTTCGTACAGAACCCACTTTTCATCACTGGTAAGCACTCGATTGAATAAAGATGCTGTACGGTGATGGGAAAGCAGAAATAGGCAGGCTGCCACTCGTTGTCTCTTGTGGACCTCCAACTGCGTGTACGGAACCCACTTGCTCAGTTTGTGCGTCTTACCTAGGCGGTGCATGTGAAGTCTAATGGTTTCATCGGAAACCTTGAACTTTCTTGCAAGTTCACCACACGTTAGACTACTGTCCTGTTCAATGGCCGCATTCAGGACTCCGTTTCAACTTCATTCAACGGCTAATCAAAAAAAGACAGAACTTGATTGGTTATCTTATTGATGTTTTTCTGTGTGGCGTATCGGAATAAAATTAATTAACATATTTTTCATTCATTTCTTCATATGATTATTTTTTTCCAGTTGCGGCTTTGTTACTTTCGAAAAAGTGGACTGTGCGGAGAAAGCAATTGCGGAGGTGAGTGTGGGCTGAATGCCATGAAAAAACATTAATGATATTCTGCGTTTCGGTCAGTTTCATCCCATAATGATTGTAGCCTTATATAGGATATTTATTTCTTATAGGGAGGTGGGGTTCCCAGCCCTCTCGCCTCTGGCTACCGTTGCTAGTGCTGAGTCAGCGTTAGAACTAGTGCTGAGTCAGCGTTAGAGCTAGTGCTGAGTCAGCGTTAGAGAGCTAGTGCTGAGTCAGCGTTAGAGAGCTAGTGCTGAGTCAGCGTTAGAACATGTATCGTACCAGGACGAGTAGCTTATATTAGCTTTCATGAAGGGATAACATTAATAACATTATTTTTTATAATGTGAAGATATTCATGAAAAAATTTTGTGCAGATGAACGGAAGTATGGTGTCGGGTGTACAGTTGAAGGTATCACTAGCCCGCCGCCAGCCTCCCATTGAACCCCTGAACGATGCGTCCTCCTCCGCCACCTGGTCTACCATTGGTCAGTGCTGCCCCCATTTTCTCCGGAATTTTCCTTATACAGGGTGCGGTGACGTAACTTCATTTTTCTCAAAGCAAAGCGCTTTGAAAAACAGAAGTTATGTTGCTTCACCGTGTAACAGTAATTGTGTGTGTACGGCTACGGTCTGTGGTGTATTGACTGAAGAGAGAATGTTCGTTTTGAGCTTGAAGAGCAAGTATGGATGTGTGTCTGTGGTTTAATTAACTTCGAACTCCAAATTGCAATAAACATAGAAAACAAAGTTTCAAGTTCAAGAGAATTTGAGTGTGCGTCGAGTGCTTGAATGTAGAGAACTTGAGTGTGTGTTGAGTGCTTGAATATAAAGAACTTGAGTGCGTGTTGAGTGCTTGAATAAAGAGAACTTGAGTGCGTGTTGAGTGCTTGAATGTAGAGAACTTGAGTGCGTGTTGAGTGCTTGAATGTAGAGAACTTGAGTGCGTGTTGAGTGCTTGAATATAAAGAACTTGAGTGTGTGTTGAGTGCTTGAATGTAGAAAACTTGAGTGCGTGTTGAGTGCTTGAATAAAGGGAACTTGAGTACGTGTTGAGTGTTTGTGCTTAGTCAGTGTAGACGAGAAGTCCCTTCGTCCATATGACCGTGGTGAGGCTGTGGAGACGAGCGTTGATTGTTGCGGACGAATAGCCCTCGCTTGTTCCGGTGGTGGTTGTGTTTGTAGAAACGGAAATCCAGAGCTTGTTCCGTGGTGAGCTTATGTGGGAGCGGGCATTCTGCCAGTCCTAAACAGGAATATTGCTGTTTAGGCTGTACTGTCTGTTGTATAACTGTACAGGCTGTACTGTCTGTTGTATAACTGTACAGGCTGTACTGTCTGTTGTATAACTGTACAGGCTGTACTGTCTGTTGTATAACTGTACAGGCTGTACTGTCTGTTGTATAACTGTTCCTCTCATGAGCCTTATGAAGCAACTTGGTTCTGCTCTGAGGGGAGATTAGTTCTGGGTGAAGAATTCCTTATTGAAGTGTGAGCTAGAGATGCCCTACAGGGTATCTAATTTAAATCCCATACATCTGTATTTTATGTGTTGCATTTTTATGTCAACTTAAATGAAAGTAGAATTTCAAAAAAATTCAGCTTTTCAACTTTCAAAAAGTGTTCGTTGTGGACCAAAAAAGGCTTCGTATACTCATACTTTTATTTCAAAACTTAATGTTTCTAAAACATTTACTTTCTTTTTTGATCAATATCCAGCTCTACAATCTCTTAAGAGCATGTGTGAAGTTTATGACAATCTATAAGTTTAGCATACCTAAATAGTTATTTTATTTTGATAAAAACACATGTGAAGTTTGTTACAAAGTGTATGTATTTGACATACGTAAATCCTAATTTGCTGTGTTTTGTTCAACAGCCGCCAGCCACTCACAAAAAGGGTCTCATGTCGACAAAAGGGATCTCGTCATGTATGATGAAGACTATTTCTAAGACTACTACACTTGTGAGACTACTTCACTTTCAAGACTACTACACTTGTAAGACTACTACACTTGTAAGACTACTACACTTGTAAGACTACTACACTTGTAAGACTACTACACTTGTAAGACTACTTCACTTTCAAAACTACTACACTTGTAAGACTACTTCACTTTCGAGACTACTACACTTTCATGACTTTCACACTTCCCAGATACATCTAAGTATCTCCGCCAGGTGCAGCGTGTGTATCTTTATTTACAGAGGATCTGGCATCTTGCATGCAGTACTCATCAGTTTTCTCTGTTTTCAACTGTTTACTGTACGACAGAAATTTGCACATTGTCGTGCACAAGCGAGGCATAATATACCACAAATCTAGAAAATCAACTACATCGCCCTGAGCTGCACGTACATGTATGCCTGTTGCATGTTACTCCAGAACAGGGGTTCCCAACTTTTTTTTCGCCCCGCACCCCTAAAGAAATTTCTTTCGAACCTCGCACCCCCTGAAATTTATATTTTCCTCAAGGATAAATTATGCGAATTCCGAATAATATTTGATAAAAAAAAAGATCGTTACTTTATTCTTTGATATAATTTGTGAAGGAAATTACGAATGTAGCCCTGAAACGTATAATAAATTACCACTGGAATACACCTGGAAAATAAATCTTTTACTTGAAATAGAACAAATAACTAAGTATTGAAAATAGTACTAAATACTACAAGGACTAGTTCTCAAATGCTTGGAAAATTCCTATTTTTTCATTTTTTCAAATAGAACAACAAAGATTACCAGGCAGTGAGGAACAGCTGACGCCTGAACTTGTTTCATTCAGGTAACAAACATGTTCAGTTTAGGTCCTAAACTTTAGGAACTACTGAACGCGTTAAATGTGTGGTAAGATTGAATCTCTTCAGCTATGTATGTGACGGCCACTAAATAACGATACTTAACTTTAAAATGAAAACAAAGTTAGTCCATTGCAGAAGAAAATAAAAATGTCAACATGGAGCCAATATGCAATTATTTACGTGGACTTTTCTGGCACCCGCTGGAATATCCTCTCACACCCCCAGGGGTTGCAAACACCTCCAGGGGTTGCAAACACCCCAGGCTGGGAACCCCTAAGCTAGGGTACAGTGCAATGGATCAGACGATGAGGACAAAGGGAGCTACTGGACAAAAAAAAGCTCCCACTCCGCGCAACCTCCTCCTCACTCGTCCCTCACAACCCTCACACCCTCCCACTCGTCCCTCACCCCCTCCCACTCGTCCCTCACAACCCCACTCGTCCCCCAAAATAGAAGGCTAAATTAAGAATGTGTGCAGAATAGAAGGTGTGAGAACACGAGACTGTGAGTTAGTTGAACAGGACACTAAACATCGCTGTTGTTTATAATAGTGACTTGGCACTCGAGAGGACTGCATGATAATGATTGTGATGATGAGCTGGTTTACCCGTGATGTATCACAGTTTAGACTTCCACGAATCCACCATTTCGATGGATTGCACCACCGTTGTGCCCTGGATTGTCTTTCTCTAGTACCTTTATTTTGTGTACCTCATTGTGTTTTTCAGTGGGTTTTTATTTATCAATGAATTTATTGCAAACCGTAGCTCAAGCTGCCATTTTGTTGACTGAAAAGAGGCGAACGTTCCGTAGATTAATTTAAGAATTTTTCTCTTGTTTGACGCATTTTGCATGGATCTTCAAGTGACGCTGCAAATGTATCCACGTGTTTTATATCCTCACTGTTCAAGAATTTAATATTTGTCTCTGCGCAACTTTGCCGATAATGTACAGACGAGTGATGTAGCACGGGTAAACCATTTGGTTAGCTTGGTTTGCATGCTGGTGTACATAGAATACATTGCTAGTTTCTTAACGCTCCACATGATTTGTAAAATAAAAACACGGATCTTTTTCCGTGAGTGTATAGTTTAATTTAAGTAAATTATTTGTAGTAGATCTAGTTTTATTGACACAAATGAAAAAGAGAAGGTGAGTGACCGCCACTTCCTTATCTCGTGAACATGACCAGCAGTGTTACTGTGCTGTCATGTTCCTCGTGCCATTATGTCATGTTGAACTGTCATGTTCCTCGTGCCATTAGTGTCATGTTGAGCTGTCATGTTCCTCGTGCCATTAGTGTCATGTCATGTTCCTCGTGCCATTAGTGTCATGTCATGTTCCTCGTGCCATTAGCTTCATGTCATGTTCCTCGTGCCATTGGTGTCATGTTGAGCTGTCATGTTCCTTCTGTCATTAGTGTCATGTCATATCATGTTCCTCGTGCCATTAGTACTGTTAAATTAAACTTTTTTCCCCAGTTATTGTAAAAATTGGCCTGTTAATTAAACTGCCAAGGAAAGATACGCTGAAATTGTCTGTCCTCGTCCGTGTACTGGGGTGAATACGCGCTGCTCAGTGGACGTAACTTCTCGTAGTAGTTACCATGTCGTAACTACCATGACGTAACTACCATGTCGTAACTACCATGACGTAACTACCATGGCGTAACTACCATGGCGTAACTACCATGACGTAATTACCATGTCGTAACTACCATGTCGTAACTCCCATGACGTAACTACCATGACGTAACTACCATGACGTAACTACCATGTCGTAACTACCATGTCGTAACTACCATGTCGTAACTACCATGTCGTAACTACCATGACGTAACTACCATGTTGTAACTACCTTGTCGTAACTACCATGGCAATTGAGGCAATCAAACAATTATACAATATTAGACTTTAAAAACGAAACTATCATAATCAAGTTACATTGCAAAAAATATTGATCTGTAAACATTTCAAATGAAATTATATATCAGGCTCCGTGTAGTAAATTATGTGTTCTTGCTAGCGGTTATCTGCAATCTGAGGCATGAAAAAAAAACGGCAGAGCCGTATATAAAAAATGCAGGCTTGTACATCTGGTGCATTCTTGCTCGGCCTTGCTGCGTGGAGTTTAAATGGGTGAATTTTCCGCATTAAACTGTGTTCTTTAAAATCCGTTCAATGAAGATGGCGAAGTCCACAGAACAAATGATGTTATGGCTTCAATCTGTTAAGTGTTGTTGTTTGTTGAGTTTTGGCAGCGGTTTGTAAGGTGAAATAGTAGTGATGTTAGGGAACTAGTCCAGACTATGCCTTCTATCCTGAACGTGTAATGAAACATGGCCTCGCACAACACATGTAAAAATCTTCTGTATATTTTGAGTTTCAATCATGCCAGATATAAGTCTACCTGTGTTTCTAATGGATTAAAAAATTTGTGTTCATTTATGCTAATTTCGAAGCTGAACGATTTCTGTATTTATTGTGTTTGCGCTTTGTGTTATATTATACTGATGTTTCTCCAGGTGCGAAAAATCTAGGTGACTATACACACGTAGGTTATAATTACTGTCAGTACTTTGGATTATAATTTCGGTGCTTGAAAAGACTGAAGTCCTGTTTTTATGTGAATGAATCTTCAGAATTTCTTGGTACGTCGATGTTCAGCGTGCAATACACACCGATGTGTTCTGGTATCGAATCGGATTTTCACGGGCACTTGGACAAAACCAGCTTTTGCTTATCTTTTAAACTAAAATTAATCGTATTAAACGGAGAAAGATTCATTTGTAGGCAAAACTGTAAAATAAAAAATATTATTTCGGAGCTTCTGTACATAATATATTATTTCAAATGTGTGAGCAAAGTACAGAATTGACTGCCTGCTGACCTGACCTGGTACATGTTTTGTTCGAGTCGATTGCAGTTGCCAGTTTTTCTTTTTGGTTATGCAATATTAAAAAAAGTAGCTACACGCTAAATATTATATATTTGGTAAAATCAGAATCGTATTGTTTCTGAACAATGTTCATAAACTTGTTCTACTATTGAATTTAGTACACATATATCGATGAAATAATATCGTCATACATCAGCCAACAGAGTGTTGGAATTTTCCACAGTAATAACTCAACTGATTTTGAAATTTTGAATGAAAAATAATGTAAATACACTAAATATGATAGAAATACATTTTGATGCATATAACCTGAGTAATGAGCGAAAAACTTCAACCACGTTCATCGATATTCTAAAATTGTCATTGGCAGTGGTGATAATAATTATTATAATTTTTAAGACTAAAATTGATTCAAAAGTAAATTTAGGCTATTCAGCTGCGAAATTCCTCCTATCGAAAGTCAATTACGGTAAATATATTTTACGGAAGAGAATTTTTCCTGACTGTTTTGTTGGTATTCCTGGTATCAGCTGAAGCAGTGCCCAGCTGAGGCTGCTGAGCTCTAACAAAGAATAGTTGGATGGCTAGTGAAGAAGGGAGACGTTGTGTCTTAAGCTCTGTCTGCCGGTATTACTGCTACACAGTTTTATTTAAATATCTTTCAATTACTGCATTGGCAAAATGGATCCCTAAGTAATTGCATCAAAATTCTTGAGTTGCTATGGATGATAAAATTTCGTGGGTGAAGTTAATTTGGAAGAAACTTTCAGAATTTCCTTTTTGGAATCGAGATTATTAATTATATTCCCGTGATATTATCTTCAATTAACTGATCTCTACAATTCAGTGTTTGAACGCACGGGCGTGTACTTAACGTTAATGAAGTCACTGACTCACTCTCTAATACAGGAAATAACTGTGGGCTTAAATGTTTACACATTCTTTGTTGCAAGGAAGTGTCCCTTTGTTATTTTTCTTGACGCTTTGTAGTTGTGATTTTTAGTGCCTTTTACCTGATAGCTGACCTGATTTGTATTGCTACCTGTGAATGATTTTCAGTTTTGCTTTCACTATTGCAGACTTGTTTCGATGTAAAATTTTATGACACCCACCATTTTTGTGCTATTCGAAATACTTCTCAAGTTATTCTTTGTTGCTTGTATTGAAGTACAATTGTGAATTTTTTCCCGATGTGTTAATTCAAAGTACAATTTTGAAAGCAGTCGCTTTTTCAGGTGGTCAATCATAATAATTTGATGTAATTAACATCGTTTCAAAAGAGTTAGGCTTGTGATTTGCAGTGTGTATAGGGGATGGAGGTTTACATGTATGTGCTCGTTATGTTTATTGTTTTTGTTGGATTTATTTAAAAATTTTACGCATTTAAAGAAACAACTGTGATTAGGCTCTGAATTAGTCATCATTACTGTGTTTTCAAGTGACTGTGTCTGTATTGTGTTGTCAGGTGTGGAAGTTTGACATATTTCATGTAAAATATATATATATAATTTACCCTATATATTCTTGTGATTGTTCAAGTGCAGAAAATTTGTGCTAAATATTGCAAGTCTAGTTTTATGTCTGCAAAATATTTTTTTCTAGACTTTTAACTCAAACATAGAACTTTTTTGAATTTTAACAGGCTTCAAGAGAGTTTTTTGAAAAGGAGTATTTTTTCCATGTGGCAAATTAGCCAAGTATTTTACATTTGTAGGTACTAGTTTTTACATATGTAGGTACTAATCTATACATATCTAGGTACTGGTTTTTACATACACAAGTACTGGTTTTTACATACACAAGTACTGGTTCTTACATATGTAGGTACTTGTTTTTACATATGTAGGTACTGGTTTTTATATATGTAAGTACTGGTTTTTACATATGTAGGTACTGGTTTTTACATACATAAGTACTGGTTCTTACATATGTAGGTAATGGTTTTTACATAAGTAGGTAGTGGTTTTTACATATGTAGGTACTTGTTTTTACATATGTAGGTACTTGTTTTTACATATGTAGGTACTTGTTTTTACATATGTAGGTACTGGTTTTTACATATGTAGGTACTGGTTTTTACATATGTAGGTACTGGTTTTTACATATGTAGGTACTGGTTTCTACATATGTAGGTACTGGTTTTGTCTAGTAATGATGGCACAGAGCTACAATTTATCACATGTGAAGGTGTTGAGTGTCATAAAAGTATCTCACCAAATATTACATGCTGCATTTGTTCTTTATTTAAGACAGTCAAAACTTTCTATGCATAGAACAAAGTAAATAAAAGGTCAAAGTGCTGTGTAGTTAATAAAAATTATTTCACTTAGGTATTAAATCATACAAAGAAAGATAGCAGAGTTTGCTTTTGCAGTGCACTAAACTCGTGAAAATTTTTCCCTTGCACAAGAAAACTTCAAAACTCAAAAATTCATTGGAAATGCTGTTCAGTAAAAAGAATAAAGTATGTAATTCTGGTGGTGAACTATTAAGTTTTATGGTCATCTATATATGTGGTAGAAACTGAGAATCTTGAACACTGGTTACCTGGAAAGGTTCCATAAATTTCAGCTGATGCAGGATGAACTTAGCTGTGAGAGCTGAAGAAACATCCTGTCATCTTTTTCTATAGCATGCTAAAAAATTTAAAAATTATTACACATTTCATTTAGGTTTTACTTGGAAATTGGACTTTGCATTCTCATTCACGTTTTTATATATAGAACTATTTCAGTATATTTTGCACAACCATTTTTATCTCGTGTACATTTTGATGTTAATAATTTTAATTTATTTTTGGTTTCCCAGCAGAATCTTGTTAGGCCAATAAGACAGTAAATATAGCACCACAGAGACAAGACGTTGCTGCAGTTGCTGTCACCATGGGACACTGCGCTGCTCCGTCCGAGGTAAGACACGTCTCTGTTCTCCTCTCTTGGTTGTCCTTTTTGTTATACTCTTATCCTCTCTTTGTTCTCCTATCTTGGTTGTCCTTTTTGTTATATTGTTATCCTCTGTTCTCCTCTCTTGGTTGTCCTTTTCGTTATATTGTTATGATGGGAAAGAAGCCTCACATACCCCACGTTTGTGTTGGGCTGTGAGAGAATGAGGATAGTAGTGAATGAGAGAATGAGGATAGTAGTGAATGAGAGAATGAGGATAGTAGTGAATGAGAGAATGAGGATAGTAGTGAATGAGAGAATGAGGATAGTAGTGAATGAGAGAATGAGGATAGTAGTGAATGAGAGAATGAGGATAGTAGTGAATGAGAGAATGAGGATAGTAGTAATTGATAACATAGCCTGGTGTATACATGACTGCAACCACACCATCTGATGTTATAGCAACATCTAAATAACATCAGTCTTGATGTTATGGACCAAAACATCTGTGTTGATGTTAGTGATCACAACAACATCTGGACAAGATCAGTGTTGATGTTAGGGAACAAAAAACATCTCAACATCATCAGTCTTGATGTTAGGTCCAACTTGATGTTTGGAACAAGACGGCTGCTCAGCCAGCCTTGTGCAGTGTTCTGCACACCTTGTGCAGAGCAAGCTCTCTGCCGTGCAGTGCAAGCTCTCTGCTGTGCAATGCGTCGTGTTGCCTGACTGTGCAGTGCGTCATGTTCTGTCGCGGTAATGCACTGGGTTACCACGTGCAGTGCACTGGGTTACCACGTGCATAACACAACACAAAGTGCCAAGTCAGCGTATGTTTACAGCTGCTCTCACTTGAGTGATCGTGTGTCCTGTATGTCTAGTAATACATAAAACAAAATGTATCTCTTACTTTGTGTTCAATGCCTTTAATCTCAACTCACATACGTCTGATTTCCGTACGAGCAGCGTTGCACTGTAAGAAATACGCTGGGAAATTGTCGTTTGGGTGAGAGTTGTTCTAAAACAGGGCCTCCCAGCCTGTCTCTGACCTTGTACTCCTTCAGTACTCCCACAGATGAACATGTACCCTTGAATTTTTATGTCAGAAAGCTGAGTAGAAAAATAAAACTCCACAGGATATTTAATAGAACTTTTAGGTTTTAAAAACTATAAACTAACATTAAATGCACCGCTTTAGATAAGCAAGTGTACTCCAAGTGGTACATGGACCTCAGGTTGGCAACCCCTGTTCTAAATAATTATGTATATTAACACTCCAAATTACTATACTTTGTTAATACTCGCA
>VCRD01002661.1:10235-25917 GCA_006783055.1 Trinorchestia longiramus
GTAATTTTTACGTTATTTTTGTACTTATTGAATACATAATCAAAAAATTTATCCGTCAATGTCAGTAATTGCTTTGCTACAATAACTGACTGAAACCTCAGAACTTTAGTCTACTACAGCTTTTCTTATCTATATCAACATCTAAGTATTAAAAATTTGACACATTCACTGTTATATCTTATTTTTTTTACTCTCTTTCTCTGATATGTAACGCCCGTTCATATTAAACATGATGATTACAGATAACTGCAATAATGATTAAATTAAATCGATCATCAGCAAGCCATACCATACGGTCAACCAGTAATTAGAAATTACAATTTCAATTTAATAACAATCACAACTTTGTGTTTTAAGTTTTCGCTCTCATAATTTTCCTTTTTCGGTATTTCTCGGATGTAAAACATCCAATTCAGTTAAATGTAATGATGTCAAATCTAATCTGTACCCAAAGAAAATATTTCGCTTATCACCTAAAATGCGTATATGTAATATCTACCACGTCAGAATTTATATGTATCACCAATGATTACCTCTTAAGTCATCACTGAAAAAGCGAAGTTTCATTTGTTTCCCCATGTATATTTAACGTTCATTGCGTGATGTGAATGTTTATGTATACCCGTAGGTACTGCTGTTCTATCATCTATGATACTATGCATAGAATACCTACCACTTAAGGATTTTATGATAAGGCATTTTTAAAAACCAATGATGTTACATTTCTTATGTACCAACTTTATTGGAAATATACGTTTTTGTTTGTTTGTTGTTTGAAAAAGTAGTTAGATGGCTGGTATTTTTTTTAACTTAGGGGAATTTTCAAGTTTTGCTTTGAAGAGGTGGGCAGAATGCCTTCAACTTAATTAACAGGATTATGAAGATGTCCAAAAATAGCTTGTAGTTGATTAGGAAATAAAACAGTATCTGGTGTTGCCTGATTGCTCTCAGAAACGTGCTCGAATAATGATCTCGTATCTACTCGTATGTAGCATTCAGTTTCTCAAAATACCTGTTTCTTGTACAGATGCCCAGCTACGCAAGCAACGTTGCCCTGGCACATCCAAATTTCTTCCACATGATGAAAATTTTTACTGCAATTGGGCGAAAAACTTAAAACATTGAAAAAAAGGAAAGCGTATTTTAGTGAAATATTATTTTCTGTGAGGATGTCCTACCTTAGCCACCTCAGTTAAGGACGAACCACTGTTACTATTGCACTCTCTTGATTATTAACGCATGTGCAACGTGTCAAACCCTACGTAAGCTTCGTCAATAATGATTTACGATTTAATTAACATATTAATTAAATGATTATTTATTCACACATTTTCACAGTGTCAAATCCTGCGTAAGCTTTGTTAATTGGTAACAGTTTAATTACTGGATTATTTCCAAAATTATTATTCACTCATTTGCAGCAAGTCCAATCCTATCTAAGGTCCACAAAAATGCAGTACAGCTTCCCTTTGTTCACGAATGTCCCTTGAATAATTTTTTTACCGATGAACAAACTTCAGTTCACTTGAGTTAGTTTCAACTTTGAAAAGATCTAAATAATTTAACACGTTTGTTGCGATGCGACCCACCGGTGGGTCACTTAGGTTAGGTTCTGTAATTTTTTCAGATCCTTCTAGTGACTATGCGTACAAAGTGAAGTTTTACACCAATCAGGAAATCGCAACAAACGTGTTAACACGTTGCCTCCGATTACCAGGCCGGGGTAAATCTTCACTTTGTACGCATAGTCACTAGAAGGATCTGAAAAAATTACAGAACCTAACCTAAGTGGTCCACATACGTACCGCTTCGGAGTCAACGTGTTAAGAGTGTTTTTTCTCCTTAGAGTCTGTGTGTTTTTTTCAACAGTAAATCAACTAGTCGTTCGAAAAACTACAGAGATAATCATAACTGAAGAAAATTGAACATAAGATGTGAGTGTGCAACATTCCCACGAAAATCATATTTTTTGTCTATAGCGCCTGCCGAATGCACTCTAATAAAATGACAATTTTTAAACTAATTCCCATTTATTTATGATTCGGTAACGCTAATAACAAATAAATCTGGCAGTGTGTATGAAAACATTCACAAAGCAGAAGAAAAGTTCTACCTTCAGATTAACGTTGCCACTTGTTAACATGAAACACAACAAATATTTAATATTTCTCTACTTAACCCTTTAGCGACTAAAAAGACAATTCGGTCGTCTTTCACGGTCTTTGGGAGAATTGTTCTAATAATTAAACAGTGAGCAATATGAGGTTGCTACTAGGTTTGAACGCGGCGGCATATTACAGCGTCGTTCTTTTGGCTGCCTGGCTCTCAGCGTGCTTCATTGCATCAGTGTACAGACGGTCTTTGTGAGCTTAGACGTAGAAACTAGAAAAACAAATTGGTCGCTAAAGGGTTGATTTCATTTTTTTAACTTTTTCATTTCTGCCATGGTCAAGTTCATCAAGTGCCAAAAGAGCATTAGATGTATACAGGGCTGTGTCCAGGCCAGCGCTAACACAACATTGCTTCAATGTTCTACAGGGGAAGAGGCTACGTTATCCAAAGGAATGAGGTCGAAGAGACCTCAATATTTATTTTCTTGAACGATATTCTTCCCAAAATAGCACTTTATTCTCCCACACAAAAATACGTGGATGGATGATGTTTAATCTACAGTTCAACTTGCATTTTGACGTCCTTCACATAGATAAAAAGCTTTAGTGTGTCTCAACAGGGCAGATTAATCACGCTGTGAAATTTGTGTTTAGTGGGTTATCAGTCGAGTTACAACACAAGCCAGCAGCTCCCAGACCCTGCAATTGTCTTGCATTTCCTTACTAGAAAGAATTAAATAATGAGTAATCGTTAAATTTCCTCTAAACGAAGAGGTTACCATTGCGCTGATTTTGCAACCATTTGTTATGGTTTTAAAGTAAGTTGAGTTAGTAAGATAAATAAAACATTTCCTGGTGCACGTTTCGTGCATTGAATGCGTTGAGATTTCACTATCTTCTCACGTGATGTAAATGACTGTGATACAGGAAACGTTCTACTAATACGAATCACTTGTACTTTTCAATGTTTCACGAACCATTGACGCAGAATCAAGTTTAAAAATAAACGAATATCTGATTAAACTATATTAGTAATTGGAAATAGACTGAATCAATCCAATATTATTTCATTGCATAGTAACTGATCCTAATGCTTCAATATATATAAGTACACCATTAGACGACTAATTGATATCTGTTGAGGAACAAGATGATGAGCTGCTACAAATGCTGCTACATTTCAGCAGGCAGAAATGTGGTGTTTTGGTCGTAACCATGGCGACGCGAGGGTAGGCACAAATTACCACGGAGCATCAACGCTGCCTCGCTGCCCTCTGCGAATGCAGACACGGAGAAACGACCTTCGTTGCTGGGAGTATCAGTGATTTCGTTCAAAAAAGTTTTTGAACCATAACAACAATGAAATTGATTTTCGTCACCGATTTTTAGAAAGGTGCAAATCATTTAGTATTGTTTTATTAAACAATATTAGAATGAAAATCGCTTACCTGAACTATTTAAGTTGCTAGAGCAAATTGATTCAACAACTTCAATTTCTAAAATAAATTTTGTTATATATCAAACAATATTAGAAAACTAGACAGTTTCTGTGGAACTTTCACAGTTTAGATTTTACTGATTTTAATATAATATAAAGACTAATATATTAAAGATTTACGCCGAATTATTGTGTTTTGAATGAATATTTTTCATTGATTTATACAGGACTTCCATTCTACATCTTATCTACCGATAAAATGACTGTGATGGTACCCGTTGAAATCAATTTGTTGGAAAGGGATAAAATTAAGGACCTATGAAACAAAATACATTATTTAGTTTTACCCGTGGTATTATCATAATCTGAATGTTTTTCATGAGTGTAAACAGAACTTTCATTCTGTACTGTATTTACCTAAAAATTGGCCGTGTAGGAGAAGAAACCTAATAACGGAAAAAATGGAATATTTTAAAGTGATCCGGCGCCTTTGGTATCCACAACACAATGCTTATAATACATGCATACTCGTTCTGATTTCAGTTCAATACTTTTTTTCAGTAATAGATAGGAAGTAAAGGGACGGACTCACACAGATACAGAGAGATTGATACACTGTATTACATAATTTTATCTACGTATATAATACATAATTGCGTAATATACGAGTATATATATATATATATATATATATATATATATATATATATATATATATTATATAAGGAGATAAAAAATCTCAGATTATTTTATAAAAGATACTAGTACACCCACACGTGAAAATTCACGTGCTTTTAACTGAATTTTTCGTTAAATTTACCAGTGGACAATACAATGCTTACAATACATATATACCTTACCGAATTTTCTGCTATCTAAATCCTTAAGAGCGTGACAGAGAGGCGGATCAAGCAAGCAAGCAACAAACTATGTTTTATTATATAGTGAGTTTTTTAAGATATTTTTTTAATAATTTTAGTGCATATATTTTGAGCATTGTATTGTGGATACCAATAAAGCCAGATTCCTTAATAAAATCATTATCCTTCTTTCCCTTCAATAGGGAAGCACCAGAAAGGCAACATCGACTGACAAATGAAAAAAATAAATTCACTAAAAAAAACGTTAATATTTTCACATGCGTGTGCACTAGAATAGGATAGTATAGTATGTAGATTATTAATGAGACCTATATTCATCAAAATGTATCTCTAATACCATATTTCTATGATTGCCTTCTATCTTAGACACAATAATTAGACGGCTGGATTTCATATTTTTTCCTGAAACGAATTTTTTTCTATTTCAATCCTGTGACCATTCCAAAAAGTACAGGCAAATTACTCGAAATATGAGTGCAGTCGCATCGCACTAGTTTGAAAAGTATTGATTG
The DNA here is from genome assembly GCA_006783055.1 of Trinorchestia longiramus. Classification (NCBI taxonomy): domain Eukaryota; kingdom Metazoa; phylum Arthropoda; class Malacostraca; order Amphipoda; family Talitridae; genus Trinorchestia; species Trinorchestia longiramus. Next base: position 15,178 of record VCRD01002661.1, read on the forward strand.
TTTTATAGAAAGCAGATTTATATTCCACTGAAGAACACGATCAGCCCAAAATCGTACGTTGTAAGTCAGTGGATCTTGAATTAAGAAAGCTTGATCACACAAGATAGTGAGGCGATGCACACTGTTATCCTCACATGGTTTCAGCATCTGATTGAAGAATCAGCAATCATATACAGCGTGGGGCACAATTTCTTTCGAATGTTTTTAAATAAATTTTAATAATTATTGTTTCGTAAACATTACGAATGTAATTTTATAAAATTAATTATCAAGATGAAACCTCTACTCTTTGCCAGAGCACCAAAGTTCTAAAGTCAAAGTAGAATAAATGTTGGGAGAAAGTACCCATAAAAGTAGTTCGTGTAGTCATTAAAAACGCTCCTAAAAGACTTCACAAAGTCGTGAGGGCAAAGGGGAAGCATTTGAATAAATTTTTTTGTAGTGATAGATTGGTAAATTACTTACTATTTGTCAGATCTTGAAATGAATGCATTTAAAAAAATAATTTTTTGCGTTTTAGCAGCATTTATGCCCCACCCTGTACAACACTAATGCACTAGGCAAAGGTCTTGACGCATGGTCAAAGAACACATTACCATACAAAACCCTGAAACTTATGATGGCACTACTCCTGACAGGCTTCCACTGCACAAAATACAGAACAGCATTATTCTTACCAGGCTTCCACAGCACAAAATACAGAACAGTATTATTCCCACCAGGCTTCCACAGCACAAAATACAGAACAGTATTATTCCCACCAGGCTTCCGCAGCACAAAATACAGAACAGCATTATTCTTACCAGGCTTCCACAGCACAAAATACAGAACAGTATTATTCCCACCAGGCTTCCACAGCACAAAATACAGAACAGTATTATTCCCACCAGGCTTCGACAGCACAAAATACAGAACAGTATTATTCCTACCAGGCTTCCATAGCACAAAAACGGTAGCGACGAAGAGGGCCGCAGCTTGCGTGTATGAGGTCATCCCGTAGAGTTCCGTCAGGCGGCGTCTGAATTGGTGTAGCTTGGTAGCTGAGGCGCGCATGCCTGCATCGCACAGTGCAGGTCTGACGGGGATGCAGCTCTCAGCAGTTCAACTCTGGAACAGGCAAAACCAGTATTCGCACGTGGGCTATGAGCTGCCCACTCAAAGTTAGTCTTCAGTAGGCATATATTCATGGAATATGAAACATAATCAATATTTGGAGTTGGAAAGACTACTGGGGCCAGATAGGAAACTAAAAATTCTGGAGATTTAATCCAGTCGCATTTAAAGGGAGTTTTTGCTGGTACTGTGACATGTAGTGCCGAAGAGGCCAGGAATAGATTTTGCTTACCGGATGAATTATTTTATAATAATGACTGTCTATGTGGTGCAAGAGCATAACACCAGGTAATAACGATAACTGTTTGCTAGTGTAGCAGCATAACATCAGGTAATAACGATGACTGTTTGTTTGGTGCAGCAGCATAACACCAGGTAATAACGATGATTGTTTGCTAGTGTAGCAGCATAACACCAGGTAATAACAATGACTGTTTGCTTGGTGTAGCAGCATAACACCAGGTAATAACGATGGTTGTTTGCTAGTGTAGCAGCATAACACCAGGTAATAACGATGACTACTGTTTGCTTGGTGTAGCAGCATAACACCAACTAATTTAGCTCAGACATACACGACAGAGTAAGTGTAGTTAAACACAGTCGGAAATTCAACTCAATACATCTACTTATTTCGTAATTTAATTCACAAAAAACATATTTTGTTTACAGAAGAGTTTGAAAACGAAATTAATTGCTTTGAACTATGTTATTTACATTGCTTCAATTTTTCTCAATTAACTATTCACTTCTCAGGAAGAGTTTTTATTTTCCCAAAAACAATACCAAATGAAGTAAATTGATAATGCAACCCACAAATACTACTCAAAAGCTGTATGTTTTCATGAATTTTGTAACAGAAAATTCATGAAATTCCTAATCAAAAGTATTTCAACAGATACTTGGGAATACTGGAATGAGTTCAGGGATCTGCAAAAACTTTTGTGCTCCACGTTTTATACTCATGGGAGGACTCATCGAGCCGAGAACGACTAATCCAATGCTTGTGTTGGCTTTAGGGACTACTGTAGGTACTCAGCTTACGAGTACTAAAGCAAGAAACTACACGCATATTGCGTTAAGAATTCTCGAATTAAAAAATTAGCAAGACTGAATAGTTTTATTTCAGTTTTTACTCTCAGTAGACTTCTAATCAAGTACAGTTTTTCGTACTTGGGCACAGCTGTGTACAAAGTTTTTTCTTTTGAATAGAAAACCAAAAACACATAATCATTGTTTAAGATCCGTCCACTTCCCAGATTAAGTCTGGCATAATTCTTGTTGCAATCAAAGTGGATCACCGGTTGAATACTTTCAATGCACACTGCATGTTCTGAATTTACACCATTTAGTTGCACAACAGTTGATTGACCACCATTATTATGCCAGCCATTCATCAAGCGGGAAAATTACCTTCTGGTCATGTATGTAGAATTTTATGAGTGATACAGGAATTTTTTTCTAAAAACAGTGTAAGATGATTTACGTCCTGATAATTCAAATTATGGCCTACGGAACACAAAAACATGCTTCAAGCTATACAGCCTCCAAAGCATTATTAATTATTATATTATTATTTGGGCATTAGTATATATCATGTTGCTATTAGAGCATTATTATAGCCTTAAGAATTAAAACCGGTGTCGATGTAATTAGTCAGGTGGTTCTATAATTTAAACTCAGTATGTTTAGACCATACCTAAGGTAGAATTTTGGATTTTGTTAAAACAATACTAGTACTTTACTGTCCCTAGGTTTTGTATGCCCCAAACTTGTTACCAATGGGGACCGGAGGTCTAACTAAAGCTGTTTGATCAATTTTCTTCATAATTCTATTAGATGCCAGAATACATGGGACCTGACGTGGACGGCTGGGGAAGAATTTTATCGTGACTGCACTATGGACTTGCTTAATGCTCTGGAGCTGCCCCAATTTTAAGATGATAAACACTGCCTGTTGCTCAGTAAATGGTGAGTTTGTTTGAAATGACGACTGGGGCTGCATTCTTGAGCCCTTTATGAGAATTCCACATTCAAGATGAAATAACATGCAATATGAAATTCATGCTACTTTATTTAAATTTTCGACCTCTGTGGTGGCATAGATACCCTTGTTTCATTGAACTATAGTGATTGAATATTTTTTACGTACAATTGTTTCAATTTCACTCTCTGTAGATCATACATTAAGAGATTAGGTTAAGTCCTAAAAATCCGTGCAAAAACCTCTCCTGAAACACAACACTACCGGCTCATTCTTTACCACGAATTAGCATAGAGAGAAATCTGTGTTAAAGGTATTTTTCAATACTTTTTATCATTTTTGTTGTCTCCTAGCCAAAGGACAAGAGTTATGCTTTGTGAATTTCAGATTTTTCACGAGTGCAAGGAGCGTCGTTTTCTTTTATTGTGAGCGTTGTTGCAGCTTTCAGGCGACTCTCTTGTCCGTCCCCATACGAGCTCTCTTCTTGATGAGAGGACCTTGAAACTTCAACAAAACATATCCTTTTGGCTCGATAAAATACAAAGCGAACTGACTTGTTCTTTACTTCATACGTTCCCTGTTATATTGGCATACGTCATGGCAAGTTGAATGCATAGAGATGCATAAAACATGAATACCTCGACAACCATCAAAGTTTACATTGCTGTAACCCATTCACTTTCAGCCTGAGTCATATGCTGAAAATGCGCTTAAGATCGGACTGAAATATGATAAAATGGGACCTCGAATTCACAGGCAGAAAAAACATTCACGGAAAAAATCAAAGTTTTGCTATTGTCTGTCAGATCCCACACCGTTGTAAAACGCAGTATTGTGGTCTTAATTGACAAGGCAAGCTAAATTATAGGCGATTCTCGTTATTTGCTGACCATTTCTACTCTCCGCTGCAAACCGTGTCACAAATTCCTGGCACCCGTTAAAGGAAGACAACAACGACGATGATTAAGTACAGTAGGTTAAATACATTAGGCAAAAGTTCTGAATGTATAGAAAGACAATACAATAATGCAAAATAATTTATTCCATCACATGCTAGCAATATTGGAGATAGTTTTTCACAACGAGATGTTAAATACTTCATAGAACCATTTATGAATAAAAATATTCAAAGATAGTGCAGTAGAATACAGAATTAAAGAACGAAAAAAGAAAATAATCCATGTTTTTATATTTGGATGGACAGAATAGCAAGCGATCAGAGAATGCACATAGTCAACTTCAGAATACAGAAATACTGAATCCTAATACTATTATTTCATTAATCAGAAACTTTCATAAAATTCCTTGCTCTAGAATTCGAGCATTAAAATGTTTTTGATCACTTGACACAGTTCTAAGAAAAGGAACATGTTGCAAGGTGAAATTCTATTTCGCTAAGTTCCTGTAACCTCGGGGAAGATTTAAGTGATCCAGGGGATTCGCTGCTAAAATTTTATTCAACCAAGAACACTCGAAGGATTCATCAATGATGATGAAATTCATTCTCTCGGTGTTCTACTTCGTGTGAATTTTGAATGCTGTTGCCCATAAAAAATAAGTGAAAAAGATTCAGAAGCCTATAATTTGTGCTTTTCGGTGTCGATGATATTGTGAAACTAGAACAATTACTCACAAAAGAACACCAAAGATGCCCAGAATAGCAAAAACAAACGGTCTAATTTACTGTTAGATGGAGTGTTACAATATTTCAGCTCATAATATGAAATTAGTCAAGCTACCCGAGTTCAAATTTACATTTATTTTGTAATCTATATTTGATATTCTTATATCAAAGGTAGTTCATTTATGGATAAGAAAAGACAATAATTTTACTCATCAAAGGTCTGTAAAATTTATGTATGCATAAGAACACCTATGTTTGTGTTGCATTAAGCCAGGGATAAATCCTACATCTTCTACTGTTCAGTGAATAATGTGACCAAAACTCTCCAAACCTCATTTGACTGAACCATTGCATTCCCCAACCTCAAACATTTTCCTCGTAGAAAGATCACGTGATGTTATTCTCATCAGAATATATGAGACAACGTAAAAGAACACTAAAAAATGCCACAACGAGGGATGTCGGCATGATTTTCTTCTCATGTTGCACTTCTGAAAAATATTCTTTCTTTTTGTGATATTTTTTCCAGTTAAGGAGGGCAACCTAATAAGACAAGGGGAAAATGTAGTTAGTTCTCAAGCAAAAGATGTACTTCAGCTGCTCTCATTTTCTCTGCTAGGAGTTTTCTGAGGGTATTTTTGAAGGGCTGTCGAGAAGTTATTCCAACATGATTGCAAAATAAAGGCAAAGATCTATGTAAAAAATATATTAACAGCTCATTAGTAAATACAGAGATTTCCATGAACGCATGTAGTGTCATTAATATGTTAACAAATTGAACGTTTCAAGTTGGTCATAGACTTTCTTGAAAAAAAATTAGTGGCATGAGAGAAGCTGAATAATTTTTTGCCGTTTTTTTTTCATGGGACGAAAAACGAGTATAAATGATGTCAAACTCAGATATAAAATCAGAAAATCTGCTAGAATACATTGGAATTTTGTTCAAATAGATTATAGCGTTGTGTTATATTAGATTAGAACGAAATTAATGTCATTTTTTCGTTATGATTTTCTTAATTCTCCTAAAAGCTTCTCGCTTGTTAGTTTGCATGAAATCTGAGTTCTAATGTATTTTTAGTTGTTTCAGATTTAATAATAATTATTAAATCTAGATCAGTTAAATTGTTTCAACCCTCGAGGAAAACTCGAAAATGTCAACGTTAGTTTGCTAACTTTTCACACGGACATTTTGATCTCAAGGATGATAAAAGGCTACTTTATCAATTGACTTTGGTCTTCCTGGAATGGGGTTATCCTTGAGAGAAAAATATTTAGATGAAAAATTAACAAACCTCCTCTGGCTTATGTGCCTTTCTTAATTCATAGAACGTACAGGGTCATAATGATCTTTATTTCTTTCTTGATGATTGAAACATTTAATGACCTTATCTAAAAGAATTAAGAACATATTAGAACCCAAATTTTAATTTTAGGTAACAATCGAAGGGTGCTTATATGGAGGATTGAAAAAATCTTAATTAAAAAACGACATTACTTTTTTGCCAACCTAATACATAGGATAACATAATATGTTTCTTATATGACAATATAAGAAACATCAATATGAGACAACATATCTTATACATATGCATATGTCATCCGTTAAATAAACATCAACTTGATATTTCCATGATTTGGAGTCTATTGATAATGACGATCAAAGTGAGAAATTTTTTTTTTTAAATGCTTCGTTGGATATCCGAGCTCGGGTACAGTTGAAATAAATAGAATGACCTGTGATTCACATTAGATGTGTTTTTTCTTAGGAGACGTTTGTGGCTGTTCGTGGTTAGGGGTATAAGAATTGTAGAAATAAGTTTTTCCATATTATCAATAAAACTTTTGGAAATCTTGTCTCTAAGCTCTTCAACTATTTTTGGAAATAACCGGAAAAAAATGTGAAAAATTTGAATCATGTGAACTTAAATACAGCTTAAATTGTCAAAAGGTAATGAACAATGTAACAAAAGACTCTTTCAAAAATGTTTTGTATCACACAGCTTCACTCTGAAATACACACGAACGTAATTGAATGCAAACTAGGATTGTATATTGAGTAATTTTATTAATTGTTAGAAAATTCCCCAGAGAACAAGAATAGGAGAGTCAGTTTTTGCCAAAACCTACATTGATGATCAACGTTAAATGCCTTTCAATTATAGACACAGTTGTATGAGATAGAATAATTTTTAAAGTGAGGTACATTTTAGTTCAAAATTATTTCAAGTTTGAACGGTAATTTGATTCAAACAAAATCTTTGGGGTGCAATAAATTTTAAAATCTTTGTAAAATGTTCATTTGCTATTTTTATTCAACTATAAAACAAATAAAATGTTAACAACCTGTGCACTTTTGTAACACGAATTCAAATTTAAAATCGTATTGCAGAAAAACATTCTATGAGTATTCTGTTTATAAGAATGGGTGATAAACATTTCAAAAATATATGACACACCAATAGAAAATATCTTTAAATACAAATTAAACTACCATTGATATTTCTAGAAAAACTGGAACGGAGAGAGAGATCTAAAGAATTTTAGATAAATATTAGCCTTAGATTCTAGGTCCTTAATATTAGTACATTTTTGCAGGAACTTGGTTAGAATAAATAACTATCCTAAGTTGTTAGAAGCGGTGATAGTAAACAAAGATCAAACCACCAAGTACTAGATGGTTTTTATAAGTGTATCGATTTTTTTTCACATGCTACATAGTTCAACATTTTTTTAACCAATCGAATTTTGGATTTTGAAAAAATGGGGAAACCATACGGCTTCTTTATTTTTAAACATAAGTCGACTCCAATTCAAAGGAACATCAAATTAGGAACTGATAATGATTTTTTTCATGGCGCATGAACTAGGCTAAGATAGGGACAAAAGGTTTGAATCATAGTTCTAATTTGTCTAACACAAACATATCAAAGGACAAAATGGCAATTAAACTACCTGACCTTTCTAAAGGGAACTGCTGAAAATTACAGCAGACCATTCAAACGCACTGCTAAGGCGCTCATTATACAAAACTTCTATAAACCTACGGAATTAAAATCCAGTGATAAACTTCAAATTGATGCTGCGGCGGAAAAAAATCCCAACAATTTTTAAACTCATTTAAACCTGCGGATTTACCAACCAACATTTAAATTACGAATAAACGCGGATGCTGAATGTGGAGCTCACCGATGGACTGACTCGTCAACAAATCAAACAAATTTCGTGGCGACCAGACAAGCAAAATTACACTGCTCGTTTGGCTTTCAAATACACAGTTCCTGGCTGTCTGAAAATTCAGGGTTCGATATTAAGACCAACATACAGATTAAGATCTCTCCTCATACATGACTTACTGTACGTATTTTGAAATTACTCACAGTGGGAACTGCGTTTGCGAATACTTCCTCAGGTACCCTGTGCAGTCCAAAGTCCTTAACTATTGTTATTTCATGATGTTAAATTTGCACCCTACTCTGTTTTTGTTCAGAATAAATGTCACAAAACGAAATAATTAGCATTGATTATGACAATTTTCACCTGAAATCGATCATAGGAAAAAATAATAGTAGCATTTTAGCACCATAAGCTCAAATATCATCATTATTATTATGAAACCGTATGTTTTGTAAATGGAAATAAATCAGTACCTGTACAATTTATTAAATTCCCCTACTAGGGGATCGTTGTCGATTTAGGATCCTTAAACTATTTATGAAAAGGAATAATTTGAAGAAATAATAGCAGCTGTTTTTCATTGCTAACAATAGTTTTAAAGTTGAAGCTCATATAAGAAAACTCACACGATGAATTATGGGTTGTGCTCATTATTCCCTCCGTAAGCAATGGAAACCAATGACAACTGACACGTCTTTAGGTTCATCAACCAAGCAATAGGGGATGATTGCTGGTTTTTCTCTTCATGCCTTGTGCGTATCAGCACAACAACAAGCAAAGCAAAATAGTCAAAATCATGACGTGTTTTTTTATTTGTGGCTTTCTCCTAGGCCAGAAAAACGAACTAGTTTTGTGTGCCTATGGTTGCAACTACCACAAGCATGCAATATGCAGCCTAGGAACAATTTCATAGCTTTTTTCTATTTTCAAAGGCCGACAGCATTTTTGCGTAATAAAGTAGCGATGGCGGCCGTCATTATTTGACGAGATGGAGCCTACAGAGCTGCACTTACGGCTCCGGTGTCGTAAAATGACCGGGACTTACGACATTAGAAAGCTTTCTGGTCGTAACTGTGTGGAGCACTGGACCGCGCTATGACGCTACGATGAACAGGAGCAACTTGAGTGTCCTGGACGCCTGTAAATGTTCTGTAATGATGGTGTTGTGCGTACAAGCGAAAGTGTTTTCACGACTAAATCAAAAATGTATCATTGTTAAAAACGAGTAGTGAGCCCTCGTTATACTTCCGCTGATGCAGCACTGAGGAACAAAAAGCGAATCACTTAAGTTTCATATGAATTTTTTTTAAGTGGCCTGATGTAGTTTAGCGGTGATTTTTTTGTTACGTTCTTCTCATTTTTCTGTTCCAGTAGGAGTAATTAGTAAATTTTTAGAGGGCAAAATGACAATATAAATTTTGCAGCCATTTCAACACGCATATTCATCCATCAACAGCGATCGTGTCTTCGGTTCGATTCAACTATAAGTATGTAGCCTTAAAAGTGTCAATTCTATAAAACATTAAAACGTTGTTTATAAGTGCCCGAACATTTCATCAGTAGATCAACAAAATTTTCACTCGCCCAGTGTTTTCGGCACTCACGAATGACGTGTTCTGAGTGTTGTAGTCACATGCCGATTTATTGCCAATAAATAAGGTATGGAATCCCTCCCCTTTTATTGTTTTAGACGAGACAGGAGGAGAATCGGTGATGTACTTCCACAGCGTTTGCTCTGCTCTACTCTTTGAGTCAGGATTATATTTTAAAAATTGTTGTCTAGATATCTAAGGTAATATCCAATTAAAAAACGTACAGGGTTCTCTTTTAAATTACTTGTTTCCCATAAAAACTTGATGTAAGCTATTAGAGGCAAATTTTTAATTAGAAAACGTACTGTGTTATCTTTTGACCTACTTGTTTTCTGTTAAAACCTTGGCTTATGCTGCTAGACGAAAATTCTGTCATTTTTAACATTGAAGTAAACGCTGCTATGAAAAGCTTAATCATCAAATGCTTGAAGCCCTCATCAAATGAAGTTCAAACCCTACCAGTGTAGCTAAAGAACTGAACAGGGAGTTTAATGTGAACCATATGACCATATATCATAAAATGATAAAACCTAAACTTCTTGCTCAGTTCCATAGTTCTACTGGCAGGGTTTTCATCAATGAGAGTTAGCAATTCCTCAGAATTGAGTCCTTTGGAGCATTGTTTTCTTAGTTCACCTTTCACACTGAAGTCATCCTTTTTGAAACGAGAAAACCATCTTCTACATGTTTTTTTATTCGCCAAAACTATTTCTATAAACGTCTTGGAAGAATCTTGTTGCTGAAATTGCTGTATTGCTCTTCTGAAATTCATTCAGTAAACTATGATTAATGTGTTTTTCACTTGGAGTGTACGTTTGAGTCAACCATAGTTACTTATTAGAATAATTTTAACAAAATATGAAAGAAAAAATATGATTTTACTGATTTAGAGGGCTTCACATGCCATTTATAAATGAAATTGATGTAATGATGCCCTAAAATTATTCCTCAAATATGGATAGAACTTTTGTTACAGCCTGCCAATTACGTTGAGGTAGAAGATTGAAATTAAGTAATAAGTTTCTCATTTGAACATGCGATTCTATCCAGTGTCCCCACAAGATGTCATTATTGCTTATTTTATTAGTCTTCAATGGATGAGTTTCTTGATTTCATAGCTGCCAGAAAAGCACGTCATGCCGACAGCCTGAAACAAATTTGTGATTTGAATCTTTTCAGCCAAACGTACGTTTGTCTATCCATAGCGATGTTGAGATCATGAGCAGGCCGAAGTTCTAAATTTATTTAACAGCGAA